>BJFM01001388.1:74184-88673 GCA_016586285.1 Arothron firmamentum
CACACACACACACACACACACACACACACACACACACACACACACATGCACATGCACGTTTTAAATTAGAGGATGAATCTTCTTTAATGTGTCACCTACAACACACATCCTAAACTTGTCAAATTGTAAGGATTACGTTACCCTCCTGCAGGAGTTCATCACAATACCATCACAATATTCATCAGCATTGAATTCTTTTATTTCTCTGGTAACATATCTACAGAGGGTATGGAAGTATAATATGAAAGTAAAAGAAAGAAGTATAATATGAAAAGAAAACAGCGATACCAAGAGAGGTTGATGGACAATTATAAAACACATGACATGTATAGATGTGGAGTATATTACTGGGGAAGGTAAAACATGTTCAGAAGATGACAATATTTAAAATCTTTCTGTAGACAAATCTTTTTTGTGTGATACATTTGATATCTAGTCGTACACACTCGTAGATCTGTGCATGGATTTTTTTTAAATTTTTTTTTTGGAAAATAAGGGGTTTTTAGAGACACTTGTTCCTAAAATATTTATCTTGATTCAGGACGTGGAGCCTCTCTGTGTGGAGTCTGCACGTTCTCTGGGTGCTCAGCTTTCCACTCACAGTCCAAAAAATCATGCACGTTTGGTTAATTTAGAGACCCTGTTGATGTGACTGTGTAGGAGTAAAATGCAGTTGAGAGAAATGAGTATATGGTGCAAATATCAACCTTTTCTTCCATTTTAACTTGAATTAAAAAATTGACTTTACTTGTGATTGTTGATGTTAAACTAAAACCAAGTTAAAAATGTTAAAACACACTCACTAGGATGAGATAATTGTCTGAAAAGATGATGCAGAGACCAAAGTCAAAGAAAGATTTTAAAAAGAATGAAATATGAAGTAAGGAAAACTTACTGAAATGCAAAACAAAACTACTGAAAATATGTGTATGCATGTTTGTGTGTGTGTGTTAATATTAAGCCATGTACTCAGGAATCAAATAGAAAATTGTGATAATTTCTGTTTCCTTGTCTTTCCCTTTCCTTCACCGGTAACCATCCCGATGACCAGGCGTCACGCCCTCTGGGGGTGGGGTTCTGTGATGGTCACCATGGTCCCCGGCAGCCGCTATGTCTGCAGCACTCACGCCACGGACGATGACTCGACGAATGACCGCGAGGAGCGAATCCTGGCCGTGCTGGGTATCATTGGAACGGTCCTCAATCTTTTAGTGGTCATTTTTGTCTATATCTACACGTCCGTCACCTAAGGTCTCCCACAGTGGGGGAGGTGGGGAGAGAGAGAGAGAGAGAGACTTTGGTGCCCTCTGCAATATTCCTACACATTCCTTTTTAAGTATTTATGGACTAAGAAGGTTCCTCAAAGTGTGAGCGATCCGAAAATCAGAGCCGCAGCCGGATAGTAGCTTTACTCATCTACGCCTGCGCCTCCGCTCAGTTCTGACGAAGACATTAATTATAGACTGCACTTGCTATCGCTACGTTTGAAAGATTTATGCACACAGACGTAGAGACTGCGTCCAGTTATGGAACAGGATGAACCATTTCCGTCAACTGGACTGGACTATTGTGTTACCGTCTCTGTCCTGGTGTCCTGATTATGATCATATCTGTGCTGCGCCGTCTGTAATTCTATGAATTTTGGAGTGTCCACACTGTCGTTGCAGAACAAACAAGGTTGCTTTGATTTTGTCGCATGTATAAGGGATCAAAACCCTTAAATGCATTTAAACGACCAAGCGATTCTGATAATTACCCACATTTATCGGTCTCTGTAATATATAGTGCGACTAAATGTTTCACATGGACCTACCGTGTCCACATCTAAGCACAGCAGAGGAGAGATTCCTGGCCGTGCTGGGGGTCATCGGCATCTTCCTCAACCTCCTGCTGCTTGTCTTTGTCTACATCTACACTGCGACCCAGTAAATGTGCCTGAAAGTACGGCAACGCCTGTACCGGCCAGCCACAGGTGAGCCCCATCCTCAAACCCTGCCTGTAGATATTAAACAGAAGCTTCGCATGAAGAGATTTAACTCTTTATCGGTGAAATCGTCTAATTTAGACTGAGGTGAAGGCTGCCAATTTTCAGTTCTTGTGTTTGTTCTTCATGCTTCTAAGCTGTTTGGACGTGGCCCTCGGTGACCTCACCACCAACAGTCCCTTGTGTTTGGTCCTGTCACTGACTCTTTAAACCAGGCACAGAACAGCGACGCGGCGCACAGGGGTGGGGGGGGGAGAAAGGCGGTGTCATAAAAATAAAGACCACGTTCAACTCCAGCGCAGCCGATGCAACATTTACACCAAAAGCCATGTTGGAGCAGCGCGGATTGTTTGCCGGACGTCAACGCAACACGCTGCTGCAAGGCTTCAACATCTGCTGGGAGACTTGCGATGGCACTAAAAGCTCCCCAGGATTGGGGGGGCATCATTCCTGCTGAAGCCGCGCGTCACTGCGGATCCGATTTTAGGTCGAAGCGCTGTGTGTCTGATGGAGGAGCAAACCTAAATGGAGTTGGCAGGCCAGATGGGAGGACCGGCCTGAATTCATACTTCTCTCATCATCTCATCATTCTTCTGTCCACCAACAAATTAAAGCCTGAGAAGACGTAGTGCTGCGAGGGGCCCCCGCACCCACTTCTGCTTCTATTTCCCCACACGACACAGTGCTTTTACACACGTCCACCTTCGATACAGATGCCGGAAGTGAGATATTCAGGAAAAAAAGTTACAAATGTGAAAAGCGACTGTTGATTTTACATCTGTGAGCTTGTGAATATAGGATTTTGATTATCATCACATTTGGGTCTTCCTGTCGGTGTTAGTGGTTAAAAAATGTTGGTTTGTGATATTTGTCATTTTTAAAAAAAATGTTTTTATTGCTTTTTGTTGTTATTCTATTTTTTTGTTACTATCTCATTTTTTTTTATTTTTTTTTGCCAGTTTCATTTAACTGTTTCCATGGATACAACTGCTGGCTGTGCAGGTTGACTTACACATTGATATCAAAGAAGACCATTTAAAGCAATGTTATTTATTTATATATACAATATATATCTTTTGCAGTTTCTACAGTGTGTGGTGGGAGTACCAGAACTGACGTTTCTGAGTTTCTGTACATTTTACCTGAAGCATTCTGAGGGTTTAAAGTAAATATCTTATCCATCAGGTGTGATAAGTCACATCCAACATTTCAGATTAAAATGCAATCACTCTGGCAGGTAACAGGTGCCATCTGAAGTTTAAAAACAAAGACACTTTGCAGCTTTCCTTGTGAATGCCTTTTGTTGTTTCATTGAAAATTTAACAATACATACCTTAGTTGTTGTTGGAGTAACTATTGCGCTTGTTATTATGGAAAATATAAATGGAAAAAGAGCAATTAGCGCTTTCTTTGGAAGCAAAATGTGCATTCAGTAGATAGACACTGCCTAAACCATCAGGCTCCAGAACTCACCATGCAGCTCAATCACTTCTATAACATAGTGTACTATAACTGCAATTAAATGTAAAATAAGCATAACACATGCATTTTTTAAGGACAGGTGTAACTATTAGAATCTCCTGTTTGCTTTCTAGAGAAGTGGGGGACCATAGAAACAGACACTGGGATGCAAAGGGTGAGTATGTAATATGCCAAACTGTAGCACCCCTGACTTAAACACGACAATAACTAATTTAATGACTCTTGCACACCAGGCTTTAGATGTGACCCACATACGGTACAGTATCTGGAACACACTAAACCGTGCTTTAAACCCTCAAACCACTGCCTCATAAAAGGACTTTAGACTGATGTAATAGTAGAAGTATCCAAGGTCCAAAAGCTGGTGCACACCACTGCCTTTGTCTTCTTTCCGACTTTCGAGGCACACTGAGAGATTCATCCATCAGCACCTCGCGACGAATTTGTCTTGGCCATTTACTTCCTGTCAAGTCTTTTCCCAGTACAGCAGAGCCCCACCGAGCTGAATTCATTTTAAGTGTGCACCAGTGCATGTCGGGGGGTTGTGAGCCACCTTCGGGTTGGAAAGTCAAACTGCTTTTTCCTGCCAAACCAGGCAAAGGTGGAGCAGGAGCACATTTATATAGACTGTAAAAGCAGTGGAGGTATGACTGGTTCGCTCTACGGTGCCTGTAAGGGGTCACATGATTAACTTAAAACAAAAACAACTGTTCCGCTCAGGTTTTCTTCCTACTCTTGTTAGAATTACACCTCCAGGCGACTATAAACTAAAAAATCTAAAATGTATCTATTACAACTAAATATCTACAAATTGTAACACCAGCTTTATCAATGTTAACCAATCAATGCCTTTTCCAATACCTGCAGCCAGTGGACCAGATAAAATTAAGAGATTTATAGGCTGCAATTAGCTGCCATTGATTGTAAAATTGCTAAACATCACCCCCAAAGGCATCTGTCAGTAACACTTCAAATAAAATTGTTACAAAATAAATATAACTACAATCAGTTATTGTTACTAAGAAATACTTAATAAGGCAGTTCGGTTTGTATCCACTCATGGACCCTTTTAATGGTGCCTTGTTTTGAAGTGTAGGATACAGATTTTACCTGGGTCCGGTTTCAAAAGCCAGCGATATAGCTAATATTATTTTTGACTGGAGCAGCTGAAACAATTGAAAGATGTGTGTTTTGTAGCAACATGAAATCTTTTAAAGGCAGAATTTTGAAGACAGAATGGGAACTATTTAACCTACACGATGATAAATCTGTCAACCTCATTGCTAGAAAACACATGCTCCAAATGTTGCACGTTTTTGGTTATTTTTGATTGAGATGGGTGTTTTTTGGGGTTTTTTTTTTTTACGTGTGACTCACTGCCACAGTAATTAATGAGAGGGGAAAGCCTAGAGGATGAGTCCTGGCCATCTGCTGTTGTCAACAGCCATCTCGACGTGTGCACGCATGCGTGCACACACACACACACATACTGTCATTCCATTCCATCACATTTAATGCTCAGAATTGTGTAGTTAAATAGTTTTCTATCACTCTCCTAACAGAAACTCACTTTAAAATAAAATTATTGGCATCAGTCAATACTCCAGGACTGTCTCTCACACACTAGGAACAAAGATCCTGTATGTGTTGTGAAGAAGACCACTCTTCTTTTGTTTTTGAAATGTTTTTCATCGCTGCCTTTTAGTAAGGTTAGATTAATTGGGAAGGGAAATCGGCTTGCAGCATATGCACACTGTGTGATGGAGGGAAAACAGGCGCATCATGTAACCACTGCTTTGGGCACAGACTGTAACACAAAACTTCAGAAACAACACAACCCTTTTAAAGTACAGGCGGGTGTTTTGGTAGAGGCTGCCCAGTGACTCCTGCATATTCAGCCATAGCAAAGATATATTCTCTTTTTTCATATTTAATGGGCTTGGGCTTTTGAAAAAAGATTTTTTCATAAAGAGGCGACATTATTGCCGTATTTTGCACACATTAAGGCTTAACAGATTTCAATGTACAGTATTTTCTGCAATAATTGTAGCACAGTCTCTTATGTTTACTTTGACGCGTCACTTACATGTTACTTCCTGTTTACTGCAGGCTAATTGGGCTGTGTTGAATTGGGATCTGTCTTCCTGTTCCCTCATGTTTGAAGACTTTACTCAAAGGTCAGAATCTGTCAAACAAATGTTTGCATCGATCTAATGCCGTGAGATCTGGTGTGCTTTGTTGTGATGTTTATATACATATACATGCATATATAATGTATTGTTAAAGTAATGCCAATAAAAATCTGAAATATCACATTCACCTTGTTTTTATTTGATTTGATTTCAGTTGCATTTGGATAATAGTTTGGGAGTAAAGGTTATATGAAAAATAAACAACTGCATATACATAATGTAGCAATTCATAAATTGTAAATAAGGGTACAGTTAATTTGTATTGAGAAAATGCAACTAATATTTAATTGGATTCATACGACATTGACTCTAAAAATTCTGATACTTCTGTGTATGATCACGTTAAACACAATAACTCTAATGAGATGCTAAGAACCAACTTGAAAACTGTTGAACTTTTTTTTTTTGTTTGTTTGATGAATGCAGCATTACAGATAAAGCTGGGGAAAAAAGACAACAAGAAAAAGCAGGAGTACACAAAAAGGAGAGAATAAAATATAACTCAGTAGAATGAGTGATAGATAAAGTATTTTCTTTTGTATCAAGCACATTACTTAATTACCTTTTCTGTAGGTCCTTTAAGGATTCCAGTGATTGTTTTCATCTTGAATAGATTCACCAAAACTATGGTGTCACTCACAGAGTGAAGCTTTTAACAGTGTATTTGCCTTGGCAGACCTGCGCTGTGGTGTGCAGCCATGTTCAGCCAGCCAGATAAACTAACAGTGTGTCCTGAGGCACCCCATGAGAGAGCCACTGACCTGGCTAATGTGGGTGCCTGTCCTTCTGCGCGCCGACAAACAGAAATGCATTTATTCATTCACAAACACACACACACACACACACACACACACACACACACACACACACACACACACACACACACACACACACACACACACACACACACAATCTTCTTCAAGTATTCGCTTTATGCCTATTTTAGTCTTTAGCTAGTTTGCTAACCCAAGCATGAACAGTGTACCCTGACTCTGAGCCTGGAGCCACTGTCACAGGAACAAGGAAATATGTTTTATGTAAACAGTAGTACATTGTCCCATTTGCCTGTTGAATTTAAACAATCCTCTTGGAGATTTGCCCACCCTTGTCGGAATGCACCTACGGTGTTGCAGCATTTGTTCACGGTTTAATGGTTCGGATGGCTTTGGCTCTCTGGTGGATACGCAAATATGGAGTGTCTGCAAAGCCTGAATCCTCCAGGAGTCAGGAAGTCTCCCGACAAGCCAGCTGATTTGTTTAACATTTTGTCAAATTTTACTATGAATTATGGACAGCTGGAATTGAAATCACTGTAAAATCATCTTGAACATTCAGATAGAAACTTTGTTTCTCACAGAAAGACTCCAAAAAATTGGAGTTTGTATAAATTTCTCTCTATAATAACTATTGTTACAATAAGATTTTCGTAAATATACCAAAAGTTATTGATTTAAAAACGTGCACTCAAATGCAAGCTGTTCTTAATTGTAGTTGAGGAGAGTCTGTGAAAAAAAAAAAAAAGCTTGACTGGCCAAAACCTGCTTCCTTAAATGAATATCACAGGTTATCAGGTCTCTGGAGTCTCATTATACTCATCTACCACCCACGAGAGGCCGGCCCTGCTCCCTTAATCACTTCTCTGGACACTTACCTCCTACTCCATAATGGAAGGGGAGCAAAGTTCAGGTTGAGCCAGACGATTATAATTCGAATAGCTGCCACCATTGTGGATTTCAGGCACTGTAACACAGGGGGTGGTGTGGCAATAGAAAATGGAATGTGATATCCATGCATGTATGTAATTTTCTTCTTTTGCTTTTGTCGATCAGGTGACATTAACGTCTGTCTTTTGCTGTAATGATGATTTATGAGAATTCAGCTCAGGAACAATTACGTTTTCTTCAACAGTTTTTGCTTTACATGTGTTTTCCGCTAACAGAGTCAGGCGAATGACCCGAGGAAAATCAGTGACCCTCATTGACACCCAACTCCTAATTTTATCTGTAATGACGCCTCAGTGGATTTTTATTATGAGGTTGCGTCAATGACAAATACCGGTACACTTTACTGCTCTGTCTACTTTAAGCCTGATGGATGGACACACACACACACACACACACACACACACACACACACACACACACACACACACACACACACACACACACACACACACATACACACAAACAAACACGCATTTGACTTTTGAAACACCCGTGAGAGAATAGTGGCAACAGTGCAGCTTTTTGTGCCACTGGACTTGCAGCTAAATGAAACCAAACGTACACAGTCCTTTTTTTTAACCCATTTTACTGACCTGCAGGTCTCCTGAATTGCGATATTAAAGCATATAACTCAAAGAACCAGTCTGAGTCTGACCTCTGGTCATTGCTGTGCATATTTGGATCTTTTTGGCTGCGGCTTTAAAAGGTCTTAAATGGAGCAGACCACACAAACAGAAGACAGGGACATCAGGGAAGAAAAACACAACACTGAGGTAAGTTGCAGAATTCCTGGAATATTTTTCAAACTTTCCTAAAATACACAAAGGCTTTTTTTTTTTTTAATGTTTGATGATATGTAACTCTTTGTGCGTGTAAATTAATTTTCTTATAACTTTGTACAGTAAACCAGTAGTAACTTGTCAGAGCTGTATCGAGGAAGAAGTGTATTTCTTTTCTTTAAAAAAAAAACAAAAAAAACAACTGAATTTTACCGGGAAATCTCTTGAGATCTGGCTAAGAGGCACAGTGGTAAAACTTACGAGAGCAATATGATGAATAGTATATAGAGCACTATACAATCAGACTTTATATTGTGTTTATCATATTATACTTATTAGATAATGGTTGGCTTTCATTTTTAATCTGCAAACAAAATTACTTGGATTTCCAGACTAATATAGATGTAAAATGTATCATTGAAAATGGTCCACTAAGTAGTTAGTATTTTTTGTAACAAATATATATTTCTGTGCCATTTTGCACAAAATATTAGGTTCTGTAGGTTGTCAGTGTTATTTATTCAGAATATTGTCAATGGCGCCATCTGGTGGTCTAATGGCATCAATACCCCAAAATTGAATCCTAACCTTCCCAATTTTACTGTATTTTTAACTCTGTGTCCATTTTTTTTTTTTTTTTTTTTAGGTGGATGAACCGCTCAGTATCCTTTTGGAAACAATCAGATGCAAGGTGGATTTTGAAAACATGCTCGGCATTGTGGGAATTGTGGGCACGATTCTCAACCTGATGGTAGTTGTGATGGTATATTTATATACTCCTGTGTGACCTGCGCGCAGACTGACTTCCGGATGCGGTGTAGGCTTATGATACAATGTATACAAAGTCTTTTTGTGCCAGTAACAACTCTGATTCTGTTTGTGTTGAGCAATATATATTTACTTTCCTTGGGTGTTAGGGGGAAAAAAAGTACTGGTACAGTTTGGAAAATGCATTTTTACATATGGCTCCATTGACAAAATCTTTAATTGCTTAACTGTTTGCACCTTGAATCATAAATACATACAGTGCTTCTTACATTTATTGGTTGCATTATATTATATGCATATGTGTTGCTTGTAAACATGGAAGTTACCCTAACATGTTATTTCTTTCAGCTTGAACCCAACTGTGACATCCTGATGTTTAGACATTATTAACAGATTAGCAGACCAGTACAGTTATTTTAGGAATTGATATTAATATCTGGCAGAATTTGACAGCTGGTGATGATGTCAATCTTCTCAGACACAGCCTTCAGGTCATCCAGGATTATTCTGATGCTGTGTGAGGCATTGATGATGGCGCTCTGCGAAGCATTCAGCTGAGCTGTTGCACTGTGCACCTTTCAAAGAAGCCACCAATCAAACAAATCTGTACACATGCCCCTTTTAAACACTTTTAAATATAAGCTTACATTATAAGTGACTGGAATACTGTAGAATTTCTGATGATCGCAGCGTAATTAGAAAAGATCAAAGTCCGAGTCTTCTTCTTGTATGTTAAATAAATGCTTGTTGTTCAAATGTTAATTCAAAACAATTAAAACATTGCAGGAACACAGGATGCACAACATGCATGTTTTAAATGTCATTTTAATAACCCATGTATTAAGCCAACAACTAAAACCTATAGCTCTGTACGTAATAAAAACAAGTGCAATGAGCATACCTCTTTACTGGCACTGCTATATAACTGCCGTACCATCTCTCCTACGTCATGATAAAGGCGAGTGTTAGATTCCTGCAACTTCTGCTGTAAGAGAGTCTCACCTGGAAACAGAATCATACACCTTTATCTTAAACACTACAAGCCTGTTATGAAAAGGCTCACCGATGGATCTTCATATGTTATAACACCATCTTTCTCACCATGTGTCTTGTGTGAGGGGCTCGGCCTGTCCTCGACCACTGACTGTATATCTGGTCGATCTTTGACTACAATCAGGGGTGGTAGGTCTCTCTGGAGTATCAGAGAACTCTGCTGGTTGAGTGTAGAGGTCTGGCCCACCTGCTTCTCCTCTCCATCACTGTCTGTTTCAGATGCCTCCCCAGGAACCTAACAGCGTCCAGGATCAGACGAAACGCCACATGTAAATGAGTGTCATGAGGTATACAGTCTCGGAATTATTGAGGAAAGGTTAGAATACAGTACAACCTTGAGTCCCACCGTGGCAGTTTGGGGAGGAGGCAGGGAGGTAATGTAAACCTCATCATCGGAGTCCGTCTCTGACGCCTCGCCCTGCACCACAATCTTGTACCTGCTGGACATGGCTACTCGCATATATGTATTCCACACAAATGCACATACGTGGTTAATTACGTTTAAATTAACAATAAATAATCTTACTGTACTTAAAACTGTAGAACACTTTCTTCTAAATAGACAATAACCTACAACGTAATGTCAGCTAAACGCTTCTTGTTGCGAAAAAAATAGAGGAAAGCCATAACTGTCAACCTTCTGTGGTACTAAAACAATAATCACATGAGCATTGCGGAAGTGGCTTTTTTAATGAACCAATCAGACACGAACTAACGGTAGCGTAATATCTGACGAACGGCAATGCGATTGGCTGTATCCTCAAGCGTTGGTTTGAGAAGAAACCTGGCGTAAATCTAAGGTATTTATGTAAACGTACATGTATTCGCCAACAGCCCTTTAAATTTAAGTTAATTTAAGTTTATCAAGTTTTTAATTACAGTTGGCGTCAGTGAGCGCCTAACCCACCATTTTCCGTATTTTTTCCACACCATCGTCTCTGACTCCACTAACACCGCCTGGGCAAATCGTACCCGGTCAATTATATCCAGTACAACCCAAAGGCTAATCTTTATTTTGTCTAGCCTACAGTTATTTGACAGACACACAAGCGTTTATATGCTCACCTCTTCAGGTTAAGTTAACCACAAAGTTTTGGTTTGCCCTCGTCTTGTCTGTTATGCCCAGGTAAGAACAGTATCACATAGCAGTATCAAGGCGAAAAGGAATAATAGCTAGCTACACGTCATGCTAGCTATCTCACATTACAAGGATTTTAAATGGTCTCCATGTTTTGAAGCACAAATAATTATGAGTGGTTTTAATTTTTTTTTATGTTAATTGTACTTTAACTAGAAATGGCAGACCAGTGTCTATTTGACTTTCTCCATATGGAGATCGTGTCACATGTTTACAAGGAGCAGCAAACCAATAACGGAGAGGTGGACAGCAAGGTGCGTTTATTGTTGTTAATGTTGTTGTTGTTGTTGTTGTTGTTGTTGTTACATAGTTGTATTATAACATCATCATATAACGTACACCACACAATTCCAAAACGGTTATTTTGGCATGTGGGATTTGGACATAACTGCTTATTGTGTTATTGTTAAATTACTGGAATGTCTTGTCCCCAGGATAGAGCTGTCTGTATTTCTGTCCTTGAGAGCATGGGTTTCAGGGTGGGACAAGGACTCATCGAGAGGTAGCGTGTTCATACTGTGAGATTTATACCTCCTTTAAATTCAGAGACTGAGTTAAAGTTTTCTCCTTAGGATAACTCGAGACTCGCCCAGCTTCAAAGATGAGTTGGACATAATGAAGTTCATCTGCAAAGACTTTTGGACAAAAGTGTTCAGGAGGCAAGTTGACAACTTAAGAACAAACCATCAGGTAAAATAAATAAATACATAAATAAATAAATAAAAATCAAGATTAGAACCATAAATGCAGTTTTCTAAGGAATCTCTCAAGAAACTGAAGGCAAACCACAACTTTGTCTTGTAGGTACAGTGTCTGATGTGTTGTCATTGCTTGGCAACTCAAACTGCTGACAATTCTGACCCTTCATGTCAGTTTCTTACTGTCACCTTTTATCACTTTTTATGAAAATGTGACCTTTCAGTGAGCCAGGTTTGAATGTATGATAAAATGCAATTTAAATCTTTTAACCGTCAGATGGTGTGCTGATGGATTTGAAATTTTAACTCAAATTTATTACATTTATATTGGACGTTTCACCCGTTCTGTGCCACAGGGTACCTATGTTCTTCAGGACAACAAGTTTTCTCTGCTAACTCAGCTTTCCAATGGAAAACAGTATCTGGATCAGGCACCTAAGGTTAGCATGCTTTCTTCTCTCACATGGGCACAATTTAATGATTTCCAAGGTGTAGATTTTTGCTAAAAGAACACAAGTTATTACATAATAGGCAACCTGAATGTATTTCATTTGTTATTTTTAGTAAACATGCAGAGACATACAGTATATACTATAGTAAAGACACATATAGTATAGTATATATCAAAATGGAGTCTACAATTGTCAGTCTTGTTGAAACTTTTTTGCTTCTGTTGTGTGTTTCTAATTCAGTACCTCGCTTTTTCGTGTGGTGTGGTGAGAGGAGCGTTGTGTAACCTGGGTCTGGAGAGTGTGGTAACAGCCGAAGTCGCCGTCATGCCATCCTGTAAGTTCTGTCACAGTGCCAGCCATCACTCTGAAAGTGAGCTGATAATTCTCAGTGGCTACTAATATCTGAATGATTTTTGGGGTCGGTTTATCTGGACAACTAATCATTTTGGCTCAGTTTAGCACCTAAACCACACTGGACCTTTATTACTTTTACCCTCTGTTGGTGTATTAAAACAGTGGTACAGTTTGAAATAGAGCTTGAGGGTGTGACATCTTTTAAAATGTACTTAACTGCACCACTATTCTCGTTTTAACAGGGATTAGAATTAGGATTAATATTGTTGATCCTAATAAACAAAACAGCCCAACCTTTGGACCTTTCAGATCGAAGTGATAAGGAACTTCACACAGGAGTTCATTAATGTCGTAAAGAATAACTCCTTTTTTTTAAATTTTGTCTTCCCAGGTAAATTCCAGGTCGTGATTCAGAAGTTGTGAGTCAGTTTTACCAGCTGCCTAGCACTGCTGATGAACAAATTCCCTGGCCGTTCAACAATTTCCAAGTAAATCCTGATGGGATTTTATCCTCCAGTTGTGTTACAGAGCAAGATATATAAATGAAATAATTGACACCTTATTTTCACCTCATTTGGGGCAGCGAGGGGTAGCGTGGGGGTTGTCTTCAAGTTTAGAATTTGAATGTAGAGTGACTTGGTAATGCAGTTTAATGCATTCTTAAGAAATTCAAATTAAAAAGAACAACACGGTGACCACTGCACACGGCAGGTTGAAAACAGCAGCTCCTGGTGCTTTACCCTGCCTCGTGGCCGTTTACCTTTAGGAGCTGGATGATCCAAATGCTGGAAGTTATTCAAATCACAGTTCATAGTTCACAGTAAAATCCAGCTCTAAGATTGGTCACTGCTGTAAGAATATGTATTATTCAACAAAAAGACAATTTCTAGTTCAACAATTATACTTTTTTTGTAAACACTGGAGTCACATCGGTCCAGGTTGTTCACATAAACAGTTTTTACTGGTAATTGCTTTTGTAACATGATGTCAACATTTGATCTTTTGCACAGCATTTATCATTTAAAATGTACAGGATTTTAACTCCTTTAGGTCGATTTGAAAGCATTTGTTTTTTTCAAAAGTGTTATAAATATTTGAAAATACTTTTAAACTATGACACAAACTACCTTTTGTTTTATCTTGTCAAATGTACATTTTCCTGAAGACAAACATGAGCAGGGGTCATACGGTGGTCCCATGCTGAGCGTTTCACGAGTGTCGCTGCATTTCATTCTCCTGCCACTCGGGGGAGACATTTTACCGCTACATGAATTTGCCACGCAATAGGTGGTAAACAAATGGATTCAAAATGTGGGAAAAAAAAGACCATTCCTTCAAATATGTACTTCCACAAAGTCATGAACTGTTACTATGTGTGTCTTTAATATGTGTTAGGAGCTTTTTGCTACATATCATTGTTTTGTCCGAGTAGGCAAAGCTTTAAGTGTTTACACCAAGTTTGTCACATTTTTTGGTTAGGGAGCACATTGATTGTGTTGCACTAACTTGATCGTCTCTAAATCCAGGTTAATAATATTTGTGACTTTTTTCACCTGTGCCCTGCCATCAGTAGATAAAAGTAAAAAACTGTTTTGAGTAAATTTTCACCTCTCTGTCTATTAAACAAGATTTGTGTAAAGTGTGGGGTTTTCTCCGGAGTTTGAGCTGTGTTTGGAGCATAATAATTTTCCTAATAATTTTCATAATCCTTTTAAAAGAGAGATAGGGTCAGCACTTGGACCTCGGTTATTTCCCTCATGAACTCTCCACACCCTCGCATGTCGCGTCAGTTATCAGAATGCCTGTAAACATTAAATGGTGTTGGGACAAAAAAAAAAAAAAAAAAGTCTCCCAGAAATGATTGT
>BJFM01001388.1:103282-123733 GCA_016586285.1 Arothron firmamentum
CACACACACACACACACACACACACACACACACACACACACACACACACACACACACCTTGCTAAACACTATTTTATCCCCACCTGTACAAACACGCTCATGTGTACATGTGTGCACAGCGTGTGAGAGGGCCCTCACAGAGGGGCCTATTGTCCTTCAGCCTCACGCGGTCGTGCTGTGTCATGAATTGAGTGGCCGGCCACAAGCCCGCTGCTGACTTTCGTTTAAAACTCAAACATCGGACCTGAATAATATCCTCAGTGAGAAGAAGCAGCCGAGCGCCTCTTTCAGCAAGTCGGGCCTGTGACCTGCAGGAAAAACCGATGATCGTGAACACTAAGAGCTTTCAGGTATTAAAATAAACCCAAAGTAACATTCTGAGTTGTGTATTTTTAAGTGGTTTTACCTCTTTATCATTATTTTTTAAGTACTTCATTTGATTTGTGTAAAAAGATGTATAGAGCATGACCTCCTGTTTAACTAGATGATTATTTTAATATTCCCATTCAAGACCGTTACCGACTCTCCTTAACCCCAGAATGCTAACGTCACGGCTCGCAAAAGCCATTGCTGCTAATCACCTAGTGTTCCAGGGTTTGAAGCAATTACAGCAAATGGAGGCATGAATGGAGGCCGAAGCAAATCAGACAAACCAGCCACAAAAGAGAAAAGTGGGACACAATAAGGGATCTCAGTAGCTTAAGCTGGATTTTGAGTACTTTAAATATGGCACAAAAGTAAAGGCCAAAACTAACAAAACACATCACAAGTTCAATATCAGTAAACTCGATTTTAAACTGTCAAAACATCCTGTCAGTTGATAAACGCGTTGACTAAAATGTTATTTTTGGTCGCGTGTTTTTCAAGCCGGCCTTATCTGAGAAGATCTGCGAACTGTAGCAGTGCTCAGGCCCTGACATAGAAATCCCTTTTTGGGTCTCATGTTCAGTTGGCACATCTGGTGTTAATAAACTCAGCCACACGATGCTAAATTATTTTCATACCGCGCTTACGAAATGGGCCGAAAACAGGAAGTGCGAGCTCTAAAAGGAGAAGCGAGTGTTGAGCGTGAGCGCGAAGAGGAAGCGCGCGGTCCACACGGTTTTGCCAGGCTGTTGCGAAAGACCAGCTTTAATACGACAGATGTGAAACTGTCTCAAGGGACTTTCTCTATCCGCACAATGCCCTTATGTAGTTCATCCGGCGAGTGAGAGCTCTCTCTAATAAGCTTTAACACCATGTTTGGTTGTACTCCAGCGCAATACAGGTGCTGCACAGGTTGTCATAGCAACACAGATGGCTGTTGTGTCGCTTCTGCTGGATGAGATGACCCGAGGAGACTCGGAACCCTACACATGGATCCCACTAGCTTCAATAATCATTGCAAAAGGCATAAACAGGCGACACGTTCTTGTTTATGGCTTTGAAAAACAATATTTGACGCAAAGATATTTTGTTGGACGGGAAAGAAAAACGGGTGAAGCAAACACTAATGTCACAAGTGGGTCAAATTTGAATGTTCAGGGCCTTGCGGGAATGGTCTGGTTGCAATTGTTTGTTTACGCAAGCAAAATGCGGAACAGGGTGCAGCTCTGTTTGTTGTTGTTGTTTTTTTCTTTTTAGTAAAATAGCCTGCGCTTGTAGGACGTTAGCATATTACCTGTTAAATACCGGTGAAAAGAACATGCTAGATTCTCATGTCACATCTGTTGCCCCCCTCCCCCCCCCAGGGGCTTAATGTCAAGCCGTTCGCTAATCAGGATTCACTTCCTGTTCTCCTTTTCTTTCGTTCTTCTTGTGTCATGAAGAAATTGGGCTATGAGTCAGATTTGATTAAAACAGACGCAGATTTTTTGCAACAGTTGGCGATATTTCGGCTCTGGCTCAAGGTTTGTGTGCGCAAAGTCAACAACCGAACAAGAAGGTGAATAAGCTCGCCTCTAAAGACGGCTACAATCGTGGACCTGCAGCTGCTGCTGCACGGTGCAGATGAGGAGAAACGGTACCATCTGAGGACATGTTTACAACCCAAGGCGTTGCAGAAAGATGGAGTTTATTTGTTACCCAAAACAACGTAAAGGGTCATGCAACTGTAATCAGCCAGTTGAGAACCCAGGAAACGAATGTCATGTCTGTTTTAAATGGTGTCTCCTCTCTTTGCCTTCCAGCTACAACACCAAAGGCTTCCATGAAGTATGGCTGCAAACTGTCAATCATCGTTCTGAGAGTCTTGAAATGCTCAGAGATGAAACAGAACGACTGGACGAGTCATGTGATTGATGATGTTTGCTGCTCGGAATATTTATAAAGACAGGTGGTGTTCTATTTGACTTTCTTTCTTTAGAATGTACATATAAAATCATGATCTCTGGGTGCTTTGCAAAAAGCCAGAGTCTGACCCCTGAGCATGGGGCCCTCCTGCTGAGGCTGAGGAAGAGGATGGGGAGAAGAGGAGGAGACAAGAGGAGAGGACAGGACAATAGTAGACCAGAGTGCAGGAGATGAGAGGGAAAGAGGAGAGGACAGGGCAATACGAGAAGACAAGAGGGCAGGAGAGGACAAGAGGAGGGGAGAGGACAGGAGAAGAGAAAAGGAGACTACAATTGGAGGGGAAAAAAGAAGAAGAGAGGACCAGAGAAGAGGAAGCGAGGAGAGGACAGGAGAAGAAGAGAGGACAAAAGGAAAGACATGAGAAGAGGAAGAGGAAGAGGACAAGAGGAGAGCAGAGGACAAGAGTAGAGGAAAGGAGAGGAGAGGAAAAGGAGGAGAGGTGAGACTACAAGGAGAGGAGGCTTGTAATCATTAACCGAGGACGTGAGCAGGCTCACGTGCTGCTCAGTGGATCCTGATGCTGCAGCCTTTGCAGCCTCGACCTCAGCAACATAACTGGCTGAGGGTTCAACCACCCTGTTTTAACCAGGAGCATGTGAAGCCTGAAAGAGTGGGAGGAGTGTGAACTCAGTGAAAGCATAAATCTAATCACAAGGCTTGATGTGTTCATTTGATGCATTAGACTATTTCCTGATAAAGCTAGGGTCAGAAGACTATGTTTTCACATCCGTAGTGGCTCCTCTGTATTTCCAAAGATGTGTAAATTGGTGAACAGATGATGCAGGTGGGCTTGACACAAAGGTCTGATCTGAGCATATGAATGTCTTTTTACACTCAACCAGACAAAATGTCTGAAAGCCAAACCAGATTTATACACAAGGCAGAGGAAAAAAAAAAACAGTTCTGCAAAGACTGAAGAGCATGAAGTTTGCTTTTAGCGTGTTTCAAGGCCTTGGGATCTAGACACTTCCTCGGTGTGAAATAAATCTTTGAGGCTGTTGCCACATCAACCTGCACCACATATGCTTCCAAATCAGGCCCCTGACTCCTTTACCATTATGTTAAATCACAGTACAGTAATATCACAATATTTAGGACTTCCATGCACACATCATCCTTGTGTATACACAAGTCCTTTAAGACCCAAGGATTTTTCAACAGCCTTTAAAAAAAAGATAATATTTGAAATAACCCCTCCTTGCTGAGAGTTCCAGGGGACTTTCAGGTCAACCATTAAAATCTAGTATTCCAGTAAAAAGGAATAAGAGCTCTCCTGGAATTCCTCGTCAAGCGGCCAATTCCAAATCATAACAGTGAAAGTAAAAGTAGGATATGGAGTAAACCTGGAGAAAAAAGTAAACAGACGTGGTCAGAAGGGCTCAGCGTGTGTGCGGGAGGGGGATTTCCGGGAAATTTCTGCCTCTCCCCTCTGACTGTTTACCAAACCCTCTCCTTGCTCCTACTCCTCCATGTCCTCACCCCCCTCCTCCCCTTGGCTCTCTGCTGACGTCACGCCGCTTGGCTCGGTGCTGAAGTGATGAGGGGAGGAAACGAGGGCAAAAAGGAGGCGGAGGAGGAGCGCTCTGTGGCCGAGGAATGTGCCAGTAAGAGAGAACATGGCTATAAAAGGATAGCGCTTCCACTCCAAAGCTGTGATGTCATTGCTCAAATATGTTCTCCTTCCTTCCTTCCCCCTTTCTCTGACACTGCTCTTTCTCCTGAAATTGTTTGTCTCTTGCTTATCCCCATTTAGAACAAATTGCTTTGGGAGTATGTAGGTTAGCGCTAAAGGGAACGACAGGTCATATACGGGTCTACGCTTCCAGGTCTTCTTGTGTGCACTAGAACAACTAATGCTGCATTTACACAAAGTCCTCACTAAGTAAAAGTATTTTGTGCAAAAGTTCTGGGTACATATATATTTTCTTAACTTTTGAAAGTTATATTGTGCATGACGGCTAATAATTAGCATCCATATGTGAAGCATATCTGAGTAAAATGGTTAACTAATTACATTAAAACACCAATTTGAGCTCATATGGACCTCACAGTCTAGTGTCCAAAATAAGTGCAAATACATGAAAAAAAGATAGTCATACATCACGCTGGAGGATAAAAGCCTGTAATGGTTTACAAGGCGACAGCTGCTTGGTTTGGGTGTGAGGTTTATATGAAAGCAAATCCAAAATGCGTCACTTTCTCTCGAGTATTTCGGATCCTTAGAGCACGTGCCAGCGTCGTTTCTTGCTTCTCACCGGGTAAGGTGGCTTGGTGACTTCGCAAGAAATTCTGAAAGAAATCCCAAAAGTTTTTTTTTGTTTTTTTGTTGGAATATTGTTGCATTAATATTAGTCATTTCAGAATATTTAATGTCTGTTGACAGGCTTGACTTTCAGTGGCCTAAATACTGAAGAAGTTACATAAGACACTTCGTCACTCGCTGTTCTGGCTGACGAAGGTTTGGGGTTGAAAGATTACTCAACCTCATTAATCTGCAGGTTCTGACAGGGAGAGAGGAGATTTTTTTGTGTGTGGGGGGGTGGAATTTCACTCTGAAAACAGACTGTGTTTGAGCATGTACCATACAGATAGACTCATATGTGTACGTTGATGGCGGGAGTATGCGTTTATTTCCTTCTCTTTACAAACCTGGCAGTCTTGGTCTTGGTTGCTGAGCTGCATTCTCCTCTGGTGATAACTGTATACTTTAATGCAAACTCTCAGTCATCACATAAACAAACCCCCAAAACGCTATCTTTCTGTTTAATTTGACACCGCCCCATGGTTTTTGTCCTTTTGAAACTTAATCTCCTTTGGTGAGTCTTTTTTCTCACCTTTGGACAACACAATATATAAATCCATTTATGGATCTCCACCCAGGACTGAACCTTACCTGTGTGTGCTCGACTGTTTGTGCGTCTGTGTGTACTCAGGATCAGGTGACTTGGGAATGACAGCAGGACCTTTGTGGCTGATTATTAACAGCTCTGCTCTGCTGAAGGTGGTCGTCATGTTAAGCCTGTGTTACCACGGAGCTTCGGTCAAAAGGTTACTTTTGAGACAGAGTAAGTCAAAATAACAAAAGGAAGTAAATAAAATATTCTATGGTGATACAATCAGGTTTGCTAAAGTAACTGGTATTGTGTTCACTGCAAGCTGGTTTGGTGAACTTTAATCAGTCCAGCGTTTCAGAACAGGCTGGGAAGTTAATATTTGTGAACACACACATGGGCGCGTGCATGTACACGCACATACACAAATCCCGTCTTTTAGCTGTTTACTCTTTGTGGTCATTGTCCATCCCCATGGCAACACATCCTGCCAATGGTCCAAAGGGGAAGAGGGTGTGGGTGTGGTCAGCACAGAACGTTCATAGATAATAATCGAGTAGAAGAGACGCAAGAAGGGGGATTTTCTTTTAGATATATTTGGACAAAATATCTATATCATGATTAAATACAGCGGCATTAAAGAACTACTCTTGATAAGTGACGGCGTCATAGTAAACAGAACTGTTTTCTTTAAGGCTTAGAGTGCTGTTTGAATGTTGAAATGGTAGCTGTGATTCCATTGATTCAATTCAGCTTTATTGATATAGCGTCTGTTACAAGAACCGTCTCTAGTCACTTTAGAGAAATGCGGAGCCTGACCCCCCCAACAGTAGCAAGGAAAAACTCCCTTTTAACAGGAAGAAACCTCAAGCGGGACCAGGCTCATATGTGGGGGGAACCCTCTCGCCGAGGGCATTAATGATGACACTGATCACACAAATATGCCGAATTCCCTTACTCTGCAGTGAAATGAATCCTACCATTGTTCCAATCTTCCACTGGCTGCTCCTGACATCTGTCCATCTTGCCCAATAACGTCTGTCCTGAAACATCTTGAACTCTCAGGGCCTTCTACATTTTTGCATTTTGAAACCAGAGTGTTTTACAGCTCCTTAGTTACCATCGTGTCTGACCTATTTAGGTGCACATTTCTCTTCTTCGATGTGACCCATCGTCACTAAATATCATTTTGCAGTAAAGCGCAGGAGCTTTATACCTAATCCGATGTGGAAATGTCACACAGGTGATCTAGTGTATACACAACACAGACACTGTGTGCAACAAAACACTCAGTGAGAGAGAAGCAACAGGCTATTCTTCCTGTTTTACAACCTTCAACACAGCAGAACAGAAAATGAGTCGTGTGTTTCTGAATTTGTATAAGTGTTCAGTCAATAGCAAAACTTAAGAGCTCTTATAAATAAAAATTATCATAATTATTCCACTTATCCAGGTACTATGGTTAACGATATTCAGTAATTAGTAAAATAGCTGTTCAGTTCTCCAAGTTGTTTCCACCACACGGTCTCGTATGTGCCAATCATTTATTCAAGTTGAATAAATTCTTCCCTTCTAAATTCAAAGTATTAAGTCTTTCTTTGGGATTATAAAGTTGTACAAGTTGCCTTGTAACCCAGTGATTATCTTTTGTGTATTTGCTACCGAATCAATACAAGAACACACCACTTTGTTATTTATATATTTATTTAGTCCCTTTCAGGCAAATTAAAAATATAGGAATTTCTCTTAGCATACTGCAGTTTTCTCACATTGATATTTCACAGAACTTGTATAGTTTTCTTTTCCATAAATAGCGTACAAAATACATTTCTTTATCCTGAAACAAATAAATATCATAATAAATATTTAAGTTAACAACACGAGGCAATAACAGAAAGGAATACTGCGGCGTCCCTGGACCAGGCTGTCGAACAAACGGGGGTGGGGCGGGGGGACAAATGATGGGGTGCAATTTTCCACACTGTTAAAGACATCAGAATGTTTTTGGATCCAAACCTTAGACCCTGCGTCAGAATGCAGAGCTTTACATCCGCTTTGCTGACATACATTTTCTATAAGCACCTTTTTATCATCCTGCCTTTTTCCCTTCTTCCACTTTTACATCCCATGTCGCTGAGAGATGATACATGCATCCTAGTATGTATAGGTATAACCACAACCACACACACACACAAACACACACACACGCACGCACACACACACACACTGTCTCACCTATACACACGCAGGAAGTGAAGTATGAAGCTTTGGTTTGAATGCTACAAGGAGACTTGACAGATTCTCCCATTTAAATTAGCTGTAAAGTGCATATCACAGATAACGTGTCAGGTCTCGCTGGTGAAGGCTACTAAATTAAACATAAAGCGTTTTTGGCACTAGGAGCAAAGATCTACTGAGGCTGGGAGACTATGTGAGGCACAGGAATTACCCATAAAGATAAGAAATTTTGATCAATACAGATTAAATGCGCAAATCGGGCTGTTGCCCAGGACTGTCAATATCTACAGAGGAACTCATCTTTATGGAAGACCACATATGAAGGTCTAATAGACTATAAAATATTCTAAATATAAAAATAACTATAACAATTGGGTGATATAATGATTTTAGCTTGTGTAGTTTACCTAAGGCAAGTCGTATGTTTTTTTTAACAAGCATAAATTAAGAACGTAAAGTGTTAGTTGTGTCATCAAAAGCTGACTTGTCCTGATGAGTTCTTAAACATGCCAAGCTGGACAGATGCAGGCTGCAAGTTTTCCCCTCTGCTCTTTGCCTTCTAATCAGACAGGGACAGGCGCTCAAACACGGTGAGCCTCTTGGTGTTGGATCCGTCGAAGGTCGGGGACTCTGTGCCGCTGGAGCCCCCACTGCTGCTGTAGCTGTCCTCCAGAGAGTCCTCTGAGGAGAAGCGCTGGAGGCCAGCGGGCTTGTGACCTCCGGCGCTGGGAAAGAGCTTGTTGTCCAGGTTCTGCCCTTCTCCCGTGTTAGCAAAGGCTTTGGCGTTGCTGCTGCCTAAGTTATTTCCGTGGCCGCACATGCAGCACGAGGCCTTTGGCTCGAGGATGAGAGGAATGTTGTGGATGTCTCCGGTGCTTTTGCGGGTCTGGTGGCTGCCAAACTGGAATGCTGCTGCTTCGTTCTGGAGGGAGTCCCCGAACACTGGCGAGAGGAGATCTGCCGGGGGCGGGGAAACGGAGGGAGCCCGACTGAAGCCCATGTTGAGATCATTGAAGGATGAAGGGAATGATGGAGGAGGAGAACCGCGCGAGGAGCCCAGGAAGCCAGCAAAGCTGACGCTTTGGCGGAGCTGGTGTCGAGCCGTGGGAGCGACCTGATTCTGGAATTTGGCAGACGTCAGTGAAACCCCGCTGGCTTTGTCTTCATGGATAAAGTGGCAGCGTGAGCCATAGGGGCAGTAGCCAAAGTTGTAGAAGGTTCTGCAAGGCTCCGTCTTGTACTTAGGGTGGCGGTACAGTCCTCGCAGCTCTGCCTCGCCGTGAGCAAACTGGCACTTGCTGCCATACTTGCAGGTTCCCGTCTCCTGGAAGCCTCTGCACAGCTCAGTCTTGTAACGGTTGGTTGACACCATCGGTTGGACCTGAGGCGGGAGGGTGGACGATGGAGGGAAACCCGGCGGCGGAGGCACAGCAGACGCAGACGCAGAGGGAAAGCCCTCCAGGTTCTTCAGGTGTCTGAAGGAAGAGAGCAGGCTGCTGCTAGACTCGGTCAGACTCATGGAGCGGTCCGGCCTGAAGGGCGGCTGCTTGGGTTTGGAGACAGGGCCCTGGCCCCAGATGTTGGACGTCCAGAAAGGGCTGCTGCTGTCATTGCAGTTAATGTGCTCGGTGCTCAAGTTGTGGATCGACAAGGCAGGGGGGGATGGGGGAGACAAGAAGGATGCTGATTGGCTGAGCTCAGTCTGCCCTGGGACTTTAAGTTCAGACTGCGGGAGGAATGAGGTATCATCCAGGGTCAGGTTCATGAAGTTCTGTTAAAAGTTATTGACATAGTTAAGATACAGATAATAGAAGCGAGAGAAATCAATAAAGTAACATTAGTAGCCCCCCTTTTTTTTTTATTTTTCTTTCAGTTGTGAGACGGTCCAGTGTCAGAAGCAATAAGTTGTTTTTTTTGTGCTTGTGCAAATGAAACACATGTTATTTAAGAACTGTTTCCTGTTCAAAAACCCTTTTGTCCACAAGAAAGACACTTTTAGACACTTTTTAAAAACAGTTTTCTGTTGTTTTTTTTTTAAGTATCCTGCTGATAACTAATTGTAAGTCAGGAAACAAATGACTGAATGCCCTCTTATCTCAAAAACCTATTCAAAATGGAGACTTGGCTTTTAAAGAAATTTACTGCCGAGCTGGTAATTATCACCTCCAAAAGCACTCACAATACCAGTCACAAAGCTACCCTCGTAACCTAGCATCAGAGTTAATCTTCAACGTTGAATACACACATTGAAAAGTTTTTTACTCAACAAAAATAAATCGGCACGGACGGTGACTCACCTTCTTGAGGATGTTGTCAAGCATTTCGGACATGCTGTACCCTTCAGCCAATAAAAAAAAAAAAGCCTGAGTCTGTGATCCACAGTTAACTATTTGATATCTGTGTTCAGACTTGTGTTAAAACCTTATGCTGCATCTGCTCGCCTTTTATATGTTTACACAGAAACTCCTCCCAAGGTATGGGAGGGGTTTCCGGGACGACCCGCCCGCTGCCTCAGGTTTCAAAGTGGGCAGGGAGTTAAAAAAAAAAAAAAAAAAAGTGTGTATTTTTAGCTAGCTATGTGAAATGCTTCACTTTTGTAGGCATGTGGAAGTAAAGTGCCATTACAGAGCTGTTTTGTGCTTGCTATCCATGTAGACCTATTTCCACATATTTATTTTTTAATTCATATCTTTTCTTTACATTGCTGTCCACAGTGTTAATTCATTACATGTCTGGGAAATTTTTTACAAAATCTGAAGCATGCAGATGTAAAGAAGATACTGAATGTATATATAATTAACTGTATTTTTCTTTATCTCATAACTTAATAAGTCACTTGACACATCATATGATAAGAAATCATTACTTGTCGGTAAGAATCTGGGTCAAAGACTTTCCCAATATGGAAAAACCCAAGCAGACAAACGAGGGACCCAAATTACCTTTTCTATACGAGATTGCGGTGCTGGAATCAGCAATTTCATTGTTATCTGCTGCCACTACAGCAAGGGGTTGTGTGCTCACATGAGTCATAACTCATACTGGCAATGACGAAGCATATGGTCTGATAGATGTTGCGCAAGTGTTAGAAAAAAAAAAGACAGCTGTGGTAATGTGACACAGGTAAACAGATGAGTAGAAAATTGGCCCGAGGCAAATACATAAAAAACATTCAAAAGGTGTGGATAAAGAGCACACAGGTAATGTCCTACGGCAGTTTAACAAAAAAAACAACAAATAACAGGATGTGTATTATGTAATTATATCTATATCTATATCTATCTATCTATCTATCTATCTATCTATCTATCTATCTATCTATCTATCTATCTATCTATCTATCTATCTATCTATCTATCTATCTANATATATATATATATATATATATATATGTGTGTGTGTGTGTGTGTTGAAAAATCTGTTAAAAAAACCCAAAACAAAATTGCAACAGGACAAACTTCACTGAAGAAACCCAAAAATTTGGTGAAAAATGTCCTTTAAAATGTATGATATGATGTTTTATGTCATGCATAATGCTCTTAAAAGTTGCCATGATGTAATGTGTTCACGTACCATTCAGCCAACAGGCCTCTCATGTTCAGTAGCTGGGAATAAATAAAATAGCTATTTATAAACTGGGCAGCGATGAAAACGTTGTTCTTTTCTGTTTATTTGAGATTTTTCCCCATCTGCAAACTGGTATGTGAGGGCAGAAGTGATTACGGTAATGTGCGTGTTGGTAGTGTGTTTGTCTCTGATTTGCGGTTTTCTTGTTCTACTTGTTCCCTTTTGGCTCTCATCGCAGTGGTATGGAAAGTCTCTCAAAACAGGGAGGGGCAGTCACACACACACACACACACACACACACACACGCATGCACACACACACACACACACACACATACACACACACACACACACACACACACACACACACACACACACACGCACACTTTGATAAACACATAAGTACACTCTCCAACAATAACACCATTATACCTAGCAGTTCAAAACTGATAGATCCGTGATAGTGTGATTTATCCGGTTACCATTAGTGCCCACGCAACAAGTCTCATTCACCATGGGCATCAGCATCGCAGCCCTGGAGAAGTTTAAACACTTTAATATGTGTTGAATATTAATTTTATAGTGCTGTATGATGTGAAAGTGGTGCTTTGATAGATTAGGGTCTCTAGCTTCTTTTTGCTCCTTGTGGGTAAATGGTTGTTATGGAGAAGTAACCATGTTGTTGACCACCAACAACAACAACAACATGGTTACATGGTCAGTGATTATAGGAGACAATCACCTACTCTTTAGCTGTAATTTTTTTTGCTTTTGCCTTAATTTTAGTCTGTCTTTCTTTGATTTAGTCCATTTTGCTTTCGAGAGAAGAACTTAAAATCTCTTGGGGATAAATTTGTTTTTTGTGGTTCCGTAATTTAAATCAGGTTCTGCCTTATTCATGTACACAACCCCGCCACATCTCATCTGCAGGATACCTTGACCTTTGACACCTATCGAACATAAATAAAGTGGAAGATGTAAACTAAAAAAAAGCGTTTCAGACTCCCAGACAGTTGGCCGTCAGAAGGAAACTGAAAGGACCTTTAGCCCAAGTGCTCTTTTATCAAGCTGTATGGAAGGTTGAAGGTGTAGCATGTTGGAAATCGTCCACAGATGATGATTAGAAAAATGTCTCCTTTGCTTAAAACTGTATCAGATGTTTGGAACCGTTCATGTGGCTCATGTGTTGGTTCTGATTTCTGAGGAGTTTGGTGACACGCGGCCTTTTAACTTTGGGAACAGCTGCAGCATTAAAATCCACCAACTCACAAAGCATCCACCTGAAGTCGTAGAACTCATGTCACTTCACCTGTGAGGAATGCTGAGCTTTAGCGAGAAGAAATGCTCCATTACTTGCCCTCAGCTCATTACGCTGTTGGCACCAGGAAGGAAACGCTCCTGTCAACACTGAGAAGGCTAAAATAGTATTCAGACTCTGGATAGAAGGCTTGTAATAAGTCCAATATTTAAAGTTTCAACAATTCTACTGTGGCCCAACATGGTCATCCAGTATTTCCATAAAACCATCCAGATAGTGGATTAATCACATTAGAAGAATGTAATACATGCCAAGAAAAAGAGGGTGACTGGACTACGCTATCAGAATCTAAACATTCTTTCCTAAAATTAACGGCATGTTTTGTGTGGCTACGTGCACATTTGATTTTAATCTGAAGAATTGATGGTGGGATCATGCTTGTACTTTTTCTAAACTCACTGGCACTGCTTTTGCCAATTTAAAGCATTCACTTTAGACCTAAGAGGAATTTAGCAGGTACAAGCCAAAGTAAGTCTACCTGTTTAACCTTGAATGTGCTAAAAACTTTGGCCTAATTTTTTTTTTTTTTCATTTCTGGGTGACTAATGGAGTAACCGCTCAATGCCAAGACTCCTCAAGTGACAGCATACATGCAGTCCTCCGACATGCTGGGACATGGTCGCCTGCTGCCGCGTCACTGGTGTTTTGAAAGATGTGCATGTCACAGCTCAGGGGAAATCTATGGCATGATGAAGAGCATGTCACAAAGGGTTACTGAAGGTCAAAAACACAAGGCTATAGAACGCCTTCTGTTTGCCATTAAGCTGTATAAATGGATCATTTACCAAAGGAGGGTGATCTTTACCTCTATATGGAACAGGTGCATTAACGCCGTTAGACACTGTAAAGTCCTCAACAAACAATAGATGAAAAATTTTTGCCACTGTTGAGCCTGTTTGGAGAGTTAATAAAGGTAATTAAGGTAATCTTGCCACTTAATCATCACTCAAGAATTCCTCGAGGTGCACTTGATGTTCTTCCATGAAAGAATAGGAAACTTAGGGGAACTTTTGTCAGTCTGACTCATCCTGGACAGCTGCAATGGGAGATTTCATCATCACATGGCTCACAACAGCAGACATCAATAACTGATGACCGGTAACATAGAGTTGTAGTAACGTCTTTCCCTTAAGCTCCTTTTTGTTTCATGACCTTTCACAAGAAACGTCTAGCCGGCCTCGGCCTCTAATATGTGACACTTTTCAAATATTTAACCCAGTGCGGCATCGCTATGGCGACAGGCCAAACTGCACACTTAAGTGGGCAAGGGGATCAGCGGTCACTTAGCAACAGATCAGAGGCAGGTTTGCTCAGCTAACATTGCTGCTGCAGCGATGTGCCGAACTGCTCGTGTCTCCGAGTTAATCAGGTGACTAAGAAAGGAGGATAGCCGTGGAGGAAGACTGAGGTCAACGTGAATCACCTCTGTGGGAAAGTACCTTCCTCGCCTAACAAATCATCCCTACTTCATGTGTCAGACAGGGATGTGTGTGCGAGATGTTCATAATTGGAAAAGCGGACTTTGGCTAATCACGTGGCCAACACACACGTGACCACAAGGATTCATTTGGCGCAGCTAGTGACAGAATAAATAATATTCCCTTGCGCGGAAAAGCTGCTCTGACAATTTGTTGCGAACATAAACACAAAATCTTAGCAGGAATGAAAAGACTTCATTTGATCATGACACCACACCCATTTTTTTTTTCCACACAACGCGATAGAAGTGTGTGACTGATGAAAAAAAAAACAAAAAAACCCGCATCTTGTGACATCAACCTCTGTTTACATCAGAGTCCACTACGAGGGTCACTACCGGTAATCCCAGTGGTCTCCCTCAATAATGACTGATCAGAAATTTTGTGCGTCACCGTATAGGAATAACTGCAAGTCATATGGCCATCCTACTCTTGCTTTCTGTTTGCAAGCGCTGTGCTGATACTGTTCTATCTTCTTATAACCAACGAGAACCTTTGAGGATCTATTTTGTTATTTTACATATAGCGTCAGATGTAAAATATCAGTAAGATTACAGGCAATATTTATTAAACGAAACAAAAAAAAGCTTTGTTCAGGGTTGACACTATGAACAGAAGTAAATACTCTGGCAGAAACAGCGAAGAGGTTGAGACATGATGCAAAACTGGTTGTTCTTGTTTTTGCAGGGTTTGTTTTGAAGGCAGAAAGCTTCACACTCAGACAATGACCCGTCAACTTTTCTTGTTCTTTCCAAATAGAGTTGAACTGTGTCAATGAGCGGTATGACACGAAACTGAACCACATAATTCTAGATTTTATTCCAACAAGAAACCGTAGGCAGTTTGTTCCTCTTTCAGAGCAGAGGAGCGGTTTTATATTTTTTTGGCACAAAAAAGAAATTGTAAAAAAAAAAAAAACTTGTAAATGAAAACAGGCTTTGTGATGAACCAGAAATATGGTTTCAGCCTGTTTTGCACTAGCAGAGGCAGAAGTCGTGAACTCTCTCTGTCAGCTGCCAGACAATTTCCTCATTTTTTATTTTTCTGGTTTCTGTTTACCTGCAAGTCCTCATTTCACTTGCAGTTTAAGAAAAAGGAAGAGAAACATTGGTGGGAGAGAAATAAACATGGGAGGCTGTCTCTGGAATTAAGTCCACTCATTAAAACTGGAAATTAAAAACTTGGTCTTTTAGGAACTGAAGCCATGCCGTTGATTTTTCCCAAAGATAAAATAGGACTGAAGGCTTTCTATCTGTTAGATGGGTCAGAGTTTGTAAACGGATGATGCTACAGTGGTGGGTCTCATCAGGGACGACAACAACCTGGCCTACAGAGAGGAGGTGGAGAGACTAGCGGGCTGGTGCAGAGTCAACAACCTCATCCTGAACTTGGATAAAACCAAGGAGATCTTTGATCATCTTGACCAGCCGCATCTCTGTGCGGTGTGGAACCTGCAGTGCTTCTAACTAGAAGTCTTTGAGAAGAGTGGTGAGGACAGCAGAGAAAATCACTGGGACTGCTTGTCTCGAGCCAGAATCATCATCAGTGACCCCTCCACACCCCCACCGTGGACTCTTCTCCCTGTGGCCTCTAGGAAGAGGTTCTGCAGCATTCGGTACAGGACCACCAGGTTCTGTGATAGCTGTTTTCCACATACCTTTAGACTGCTGAGCACTAATTGAACATTGCCATTCATGCTGGTCTCCATGTCCTCTATACAATCTTCCATTGCCTCTTACCCAGCATGTATACAGTATATTACCCAGTGTGTATATATTACCCAGTGTGTACATATTACCCAGCGTGTATATATTACCCAGTGTGCATATATACAAACAATTCTTGTTTAAATTATTCTATTATTATTGCACTACTGGAAACTCCACAGGTCACTTTACTTCTTCACTTTATACTATTTTGCTAATGCAGATTTCCATTGTATTTTTGCTGTCACCTACTCCATACTTGGTATATTTCAGTCCTGTCAGGTATCCAGGTCAGGTATTGTAATCCAGGTCGCGTTGTCACTTTTATTATTTTTATAATTCTTTTACTGTTTTATAATGGTTTTACTGTTACAAATTCCAAGTATTTTGTTGCGACCCCAAGTTTTCATTCTGTGCTGAGCTGCTTGCAACGAATTTTCATTCTTTGTACACCCGCTGTATACTGATTGACAATAAACTCTAAGTATATTTAACTGCTTAATTAGGTTCTGGTAGAGAAAACATGTCGAGAACAAGAGCAACAACACATTTCTCTGTTGTTGTGGGATACATAATACCCTTTAACCTTTAAAGAATATCACCTTTTCCTCCTTGTAACCACATTTTTACCTTTTGATACAAGTTTATTCAGGTTCATTTGTGCTGAGTTCATGCTGTGCTAAAGTCTAATCTATGCTTCCTTCTCCTTAGTGTCACCAATGAGCTGCATTGTTGTAAACTTGTATTTACATTATTCAATGCATCTGTTGTGACTTTCACAAGGATCTTTTTAAAATCTTGAATTTGTGTATTACTTACATTGTTGATCTTGTGTGAGTGTTTTTTTGTCACGTCTCTGCTATTTAATTTGATTTCCAGCCTCACGCTGACCTAGTTCACTAGTGCTGGTGCTTCCTTGCATGTAACCTGATCAAGTGTGAAAATTAGAAAGCTTGGTTTGCAAACTTCTTATTGGTGGTCCAGTGGTTAGCTCGATACCCTGGATTCTGAACTCTGAACATTATGATCTTCACGAGCGGATCGTAACACTCCATTATATCACAAATCAGGCATTTTGTTGGAGGCTCTAAACTGTGTATCAGTAAATCAATGGAGTGGCGAACTGTCCTGGAAATATTCCTGCCTCTCACCCAGTGACTCCTGGGACAGAGTCCAGCACCCCCCATGACCCAAACTCGGAATAAGCAACAGGAGATGAATATGTCTGCTATTTTTACTTGCAATTTTTTTTTTTTTTTTAAAGGTGTATGTCTAGTTCAGGGGTGTCCAGACCCAGTCCTCGTGGGCCAGGATTTCTGTCCTACCTGTAAAAGCTTTCGCCTGGGATCCAACTTTCTGCCTGGTAGAAACCAAAAGTCCAGTCGGATTGCAACCCTGGAGGACTGGGTCTAGTTTGAATAAATCCTCGAATATTTTGTTGCTCGCAGACGGCAGGGGGCATTTCTCCTGTAAGAGAGACCTTACCCAGCAGGAGGGTGTGCAATGACAGGTGCCACTTGCTGTCAACCAGCAACCCTTTATTACAACCAGATTTATTTCTTTGTGTTTTTAGAGGACAGTTTAACAATCCTGCTAACACACTGTCGCTAAGTACAGACAGACAAAAGTTATATGTTATGATAAGCTTCAATAAACGACAAAGGTACACCCTACGAGTGCAAACACACATAAAACACGATCATAAAAAGCCGGAATTTCTCAGGATAAATATGCTTCAAGCACAGCTGTCCCTACAAGCTCTTGTCTGTTGGCACAGCAAATGCTGGAAATATCAGCGTCCTTAGTTACGTGACTCACTCAACGCATGGGTGTTTTCCTAGTCCCAGCCCTGATCCGCTGTGATTTGACCAGAAATAAAAACAAGTTTGCTCCCTGGTTGCCGTCCAGGTCTTAACCTGAGCATTTTGCAAGAGTCCAGCAGAAGTGCTGAGGTCTTACTTTTATTATTATTATTTTTTTTTTCACCTTAGGAAAATGCAATCACGGCTTCCTCGGGCCAACGCTAGCCGAGCACGATCAGATTTCAGCGACGCTGGCAAAACCTTGACATAACAAAGAATAAACAGAGGATAACCAGGGGGATGAAATGAGCAGCTGGAATTGCAGAAAGTGGACACAGCATATGACAGTAGCAGAAATGAGTTGGTGAAGACATAAACAGGCAAGGAAGATATTTTGTTACTATGTAACATTTCATTTTGCCTGTGTTGTTGTGTGCCCCATTGTTACATTCCCTCCCTTCCAGGAAATCTCTGAATGAAACTAAAGTTTTCTGTGGTTAGCGCACATGAGCGTCCCTGAATCGCTCTTGTAGACTTGCTGAAACTCCCCTATTAATTTGAATCTCCTTCTTACCCTGTCAGCCTTGCATTTTCCCTCTTCCTTTTCTTGCCCAGAGCGACCCCGCGCTCTCTTCCTGCGCGCATGGAAAAAAAAAAAAGAGTGAAGATTGGCCAGAGAATGAAGGAGGAGGGACGAATGGGAAACCAGAGGAGGAAAATCATACCAGTGAAACAAAATGTTCTGAACTGCTGGCATAGGCAGCTGCCAGTAAATGAGCGCGCTCTAGCCTGGGAAACCAACATTTATAAAATCCCCTCAAATTGGATAATTGGTGAAACACGGTGATTGCATTTTGTCACGTGTGGGAAACAAAACTGTGGACAAGATTCTATTTGCTATTAGTAACTTCCCGGAAACACAGTGTCAACAAATTAAAAAAGGAACTAAGCAAACAAACTAGGCCTGATATTCTTTGAGAAAGTTATTTTTGATAGAGAGATGGTGAATTTCTATCTTTCTCTCTAGCTTTAACTGGAATATTTTACCCATTAAGACCTATGACGTGTGGTTGAAGTCATAATTTTTTTTGTTTAGCAGGATTTATCATCCCTTGTTTATCATCTTTTGTGGTCCAGTGTAGCATTGACATGAAGATAAGGCTTAAAGGTGTGTAAAGGATGAGCCGGTTGTAAAAGAAGTGAACTAGATGTCTGTTATCCTGGCGGCATTGTCCAGGAAAGGAAAGAAACCTGAAACATGGGAAAAGACACTATAGAATGGCTTAATACATTAAATGGCTTAAGATGTTTACCTTCAAGATGGACACAGGTGCCAGGTACTGCATATTCAAACAAATGGCATAGTCCACTCATTAAAGCAACAACACCAATGTGTGGGCTCGCCAATGAACTCCTTTAAGACCAAAGAATCAGTGTTTGTGGTATGCGGGACAATGCCCTGAGGTCTTCACAGGACTGAGCTGCCCAAATAGGGGAGTGCAGAATTAAGCTGAAGGAGAATGGCGGGCTCCAGATACTGGACAAAAGGGGGGTAATTATGCCCATCAAAGACCCGACAGATTTGTGTGCAGGTGTGGTTGTGGCACCAAAGCACAGCAGCGCAGAGGCTTGAGAAAACTGCGCTCACCAACGGCACCTGCACAGTCCTGCCTGCACAGAGAGAGAGACAACAGTTGCAGGACACTTCCTCCTTCAGGCTGGGAGGAGTTTTGTCCTAGAAACACTGTCTGGAGTATAGCCAGCCGCTTTTATGCCAAGCAGCATGAAAGACATGAAGCACATAGTACATGTGCACAGCCATGCACATGGTACACAGACATGGGCACATGGTACGCCCAGATAGAGAAGGAAGCGCTGGCGCCGACCCGGAAGCGTGAGTGTTTTCAGTCTTACCTGATGGGAATGGACCGTTTGACCGAAAGGTTCGGTGTCAAACTGGAAACTGCACAGAAATTGACCACAGCAGGTGCACTGTCCAGGGCTGCCCCGATGCAGATGGTGTCTGGAAAAAAAAAAAAAAAACAGGTCCCTCACAAAGGCAGCAATACTGGCAGTATCACTAGGATCTGCTGGTAACAGAGTAGCAATGAAAGGTGAAAGACTGACAAGGAGATGCTCGACAAAATACACAAAGTTCACCAACTTTGGGGTCCCAGAGACTGTTGTCACAGACAAGGGAGCCCAGTTCTCTGCAGCTTTTGCCAGAGACTGTGACTTCACACACGTGACTAGCATCCCCTGCTACACTCAAAGAAATGAGGCTGAGGCCGAGAGGGCCGTAAGGACTTCAGGCTCTTGTGACTTACTGGGCCACTCCTTTGTCACACAGATCAAGCCCATCAGAGCTGCTGATGTGCCTCGACTTCAGGACAACCCCTGCCTGTCAGTCAAGAGAAGCTGCAGCCAGGATGGCCTGACTTCCAGGCTTTCCGAGGGAAGACTAGACCATAACATGAAACCAAACCGACTGGAATTGTAGGCGAGATAGAAAGCTGTGGTTTGTTGCACAGGGCAGAATTAACCCTGCGCAGCCTGGTGGACCCGTCTACACTGACCTGTGAAGAGGAAAGACGTTCATATTCAATGTTTGTTCAATGAAAAAAAAAACCTAAACAAACAAAAAGTAAACTGAACAAAACAATAAAAGATCAGACTGGAAAAAAGAGGGATAACATTAGCCAACGTATCAGTTTAAAACGGTTGTGTGTTGTTATGGAAGATGTTAATCAGAAACAAATGTTTACAAGTTAATTTATGCAATAATTAGGGGGAAAAAAAGAAAGAAAAGCACTCCTTTTTAGAAATAAAGTTCAGGGTAAAATCAAAAGATGCTCTTTTGAGAAAGTTTGAGTTTATGTTAAGTTGGGGAGAAATAGGAGGAGACATGTGGACAAGGCTTTAGGACCAGGTCCAAAACTGTAGCTGCCCTGAACAGGCCCACATCTGCTATGTGGGCCTGTTCATTAGAGAACACAAAACTGGAGAGACAGGAAGTATAAGGTGTGTGATGAACCAGTTGTAAACAAAGTGAACCACAGACCTATAGATGTCTCCTGTACAGACCGCCTGAGCATGACATTTGGTAAAAAGAGTTTAGGAATAATTAAAAAAAAAAACAAAGACAAAATTTGAATATATAGAAAGGACAAATATATAAAAA
>BJFM01001389.1:29278-43351 GCA_016586285.1 Arothron firmamentum
CATCTCATGAGGCTGATCATGAGGAGGGAGGGGGGGGGGGGGCAAAGTCTTGCTGCGGCGGGACAGGAAGTGTCCCTTCATTGATGACATCCTCCTGCATCATTTTGGAGGGAGTCAGCCGTGGCTTCCTTCAAATGGTGGCTTATTGCGAGCGTTCCAGCCGTAGAAGCCGAACAACCGTCCTAAAAGCTCCCCAACCCCGTGGGAGTGGTGGAGTTAAGTGGTTTGGACGGCTGCCTTTTGTCCTTCGGGAGAGATCTGTTTGCTTTTCATGTGCACAGTTTCCTGCAGCTTGTAGCGCGCTTGTTAGCACGCCTGTTTGCATTCACGTTCAGGTAAACATTTGGGGAAAAGTCTTGATATCATGAGAGGGCCTTTCAGCACGGGCTTCAGCGTTTTTAAAATGAAGAATAAGCTTGAAAATAATTCATATTTCCCTCATTAGCCATCATACCTTGACGATAATTTTAGACACATGCAAATATATCAAATTAATCCTGTCTCTCTGTCCCTCCAGGCAGTGGTCTGAAACAACCAAAGGTAAAAATAAACCTGTGCATCCTTGAGACCTCGACTTTTCGTCGGTATCATCATGTATTTTTGTTGTTTTCCTTTTTAATCAGTCGTTTAATTGCCCCAAAAGGTAAAATACATGATTAAGCAGGAGAAACTGCATTTTCAAGGTTGAGAAACCTCTTTAAAGCCTCAGATTGAGTCAGCCAGCAGAATGGCTCGCGGGCGCACACACACACACACACACACACACACACACACACACACACATTCACAGCTCAGATAATTAGTGGTGCCATTTATTTATTAATCGGCTCTTCTTCAAAATAAGAGCGTTTTCCTGAAAAGAATGCTTTTCTTTTGAAAAACCAAACCCGAAATTCAATATGGAACCATGTATTTCATGTTTTTCTAATGAACGGTTTGCAGTTTGGTACTACAGACTACCTGCTCACAGGAGTTGTTTTGTTTTCCTCAGAACCATCCCACTCCACATCGCCCAGTCCCTCCCTCGGTCCCACGCCGGTCTGCCCGCACTGCTATCAGTGGCTGCAGCCCGACAACCAGCGGGTACGCCTGAGGCCCAAGCCACGCCCCTCGCCGTGCGTGCGGAGCGTCCTTCGCAGGGATGCCCGCGGCAAGCGCCTCAGCCTGGTGCAGAGAAATCTGCTGCGCCGCTTCCAGACAGCTTCATCAGCGCTGGTGAGGCGACATCACACCTCTGCCGCGAGCGTGTCCACTTACTGGCCCTCCACACACACACACACACACACTTACACACTTACCATCCTTTTACCTCATTTGTCACTTATGAGTTCTGGGGAGCAGAGGTGTGAAAGTATATCATCTTTTTGCGCCTCTCTCTTTCATTTTGCCATTGACATGACGTCTTTCCAACTCAGAGTCAAAAATAACAGCTCGTTAGTTGTTTCCTCTCCAAATAGGTCCCTTTTCTCTGTCCTCCAGCAAAAAGCAAGGGCAAATTAGCAAGCTTATATTGGCTACTGTGCTGATAAGCTTGTTTAGATGAGGAAACGAACACACACACACACACACACACACACACTCCAGCAAGCAGTGATAGGGAAGTGCAGAATTGCTTCTCTGCAGATCTGATACCAGCCTAACGAAGGGCGGCCGGACTGGAGACGCTGCGGCCTCATTACAGTTTGGTGGGATTCGTTTCATGTGCAGGCATTCCTTTTTTTTTTCTTTTTTCTGAGCTGGGGAGCAGGGCTAACAAAGGCAGCGGAGAACAGAGGAGACCAACACAGAGTGATGCAAATGCTGGAAAGGAGGACAGATGCAAGAGCGCAGGAGGACAAGAGCAGCTACGTGTTAGAAGCCGGCTTGCAAGATGTACTTGAAGGGTTGTTTCTCTTTGAAAAGACGGCTGTAGTCTGAATAATAACAGTTAATTAACCAAAAAAACCCACTGAGGGGGTCCCTACTAGGAGAGCATGGCAGGCAAGTGTGTGTGTGTGTGTGTGTGTGTGTGTGTGTGTGTGTGTGTGTGTGTGTGTGTGTGTGTGTGTGTGCGTGCATAGAGCTCTGAAGCCCCGCCCCCTCTCTCTGCTCAACATCCCAGCTTTTCTGGCTGTTTAGGTGTTGATGCCATACAGGAGACATCAGAGGTCAACGCGTTGCTCAGGTTTCAGATTACGAAGCCCTGAGCACATGATCCAGAGAGAAACATTTTGTCACGTTTCAACTGTCTGTTTACGCGGAAGCCCCGTTTGGAGACGCATTTTGAATCTACGCAGACACACGTGCATGTGCTTTTGCGTTACACAAACCACACTGCCCACTAGTGGCCTGGCATGGAAACTACAGGCAGAAATGTCCGGTCTGAACTCGTAAACAATCCAGCAGGTTGTTGACCTGCTGGATTGTTTACTTTGGAGTTGGATTTGTAAATCTTTTTTTAAAATTTGGCTGAGTCATGGATTTATGGTCCAAAGCAACTGCAGCTTTGCGCTGTTTTGTGACTGATGATCACCCAGGAGGTCAACCGGTGATCATCACATGAAAATAAATCCGCGCGCCCCTGTCCCTTCTCACCACACACACACACACACACACCAACTCTTGGATCTTCAAGGAGGAATGCGGCCAGCCAGAGATGCCAGATAGCGCACGGGGTGATAGCGAGGCGACACCCTTCAAATGCAGAGGGCGAAAAGAGGCCGGGTAGGGCGGGGAGGCTGCCCCGCGCCCGCCCTTATGATGAGCAGAGCAAACACCCCGACAGAGGCTGGAGCTCAGCACCAGGCCCGGATGAGCTCCCGCTTCGCTTCAGGGCTGGCAAAGTGTTAGTGATCAGTAATTAATCAGGGATTTGGGTGGGGATAAAGACTTTGAGACGGGGGATTTCAGCCGGTTTGTCTTCTGGTTATCGATTCCTTGCCAATATCTCAAGTATCTGAAATAACACATTGTTTGCTGGTGATTAGCTCATCAGGCTAAAGTGCATAAAACAGACATTGCGGCATGTTCCGTGACCTCTGTGACACATCAGGCTCGTTGACTTTGTAGCGTGACGTGTGGAGTGCGCTTCTGTTTTTGCGTCGGCGGCATCGCTGTTGCTCACCTTGTTAGCATTTCTTCATTTTACTGGTGTGTTTCTGTGTGACAAAACTGGAGAGTTATGGCCGGGTACGCCATATTCCCGCCTCATTGTTAGTCCCGCTCCAGCCGTGGAAACAGGCTGGCGAAGTCAGCCAGACCCGCTGTTGCGTAAGTCTGTTATCACCATCGTGCCCCGTTGAGCCTTCGCAGACACATTCTAGATTATTCAAGTGTCAGAACCCTTCACGGGGGGAGAGCTGCTTCGATTGCTGTCTCGTATTTACGTTTCCCAGCCTGTAAGTAGTTTCTGCTTTCTTTCACGATTCCTTCGGTTTTCTCGTTCCCCGCCACGTCGCCCCGCCTGTCGTGGACGTCTGCGATGCCTTCGGGTGAACGTGGGGATGTTAATTCCTCTTCTCAGCAGCGCTGGGCTGTGCAGCTTTTAGGACTTTGTGCGGGTTGCCTGACAACCAGAACAGGCTTGGATGGGAGCCCTGTGGAAGAGGCAGCAGAGGCCCTAAAAGGCAGAGTTGGAGAGGAGATTTTATCTGGAAGAGGAGATATTACTTCTCTTCTGGATGAAGGCATGTTTTCCATCGTTGCGCTAAAGCTGCAGTGGTTGGAAAACGCCAGCCTCTTCTAGACCCCCCACCCCCCTTGTGTTCTACCTCAAACCTCCATTATTCCAACCTCTCTCCTCTCCTCCATCACCACTTCCCTTGCGATGACAGGGCGCCCTCAGCGGGGCCCTGAGCGCTCCCGGAGGGCCCTCACGGCTCCGCTGAGGGCAGGGGAACGCGTAGGACGGGGGAGGCAGCGCGGGGATTTGCGGCGCCAACAGGCGGCCTTTTGCTTTGTGCACGCTCGCCTGGAGGCCACTCACGTTTCACGTGCGCGGGGTTTTTAACCGGATACGCGCCCAAGCATTTCCAGTATGTAAACAGAGGAGGGGAGATCGACAGGTGTGTGTGGGGGGGGTGTGTGTGGGGGGTGTTTGTGTGTGGGGGGGGACGTGCCAACCGGGTCAGTGACCGCCACTGATGGGAAACCTCGGATGAGCTCACACCTACAAGAACAGCAGAGTGTTTCTCAGCAGCCAGCCTTGCCTCACCGTACTCTCCTCCTCCTCCTCCTCCTCCTCCTCCTCCTCCTCCTCCTCCGCATGGGGATGACGTCATGAAGCATCAGCACCTCTTTGGTGTGAAAGGCGACCTGACGCGGTTTCCCGTCAGGTCGGGGTCTATTTGAAGCCTAGTCCTAGCCTCTGCGGCGCGGTTAGAGCATTGATGCCCTGCTGCTGCTGCTGTGGACCCTCTCCGCCAGCGCATCCATAGCTCCATGGGACTCCGCGCTCTCTGGCTTTGCTCTGCGCCTTGTTGTCCATCCTTTATCAGGAAAGACAGAGTGCCAGAAACACACCGAATATGTCAGATGCGTGGATCTGGATTCAGTGCAAAAACACGGGCCGTGGTATTCTTCTCTCAGCAGTTAAAACCCCTTTCAGAAAGCGTATGTCTCGTCGTTTATTTTGTAATGTTGTTGCGGGGGGAAACCCGTCATTTAATGCCTGAATAGCCTTTGGAGGCGACCTTTTCTCCGGGTCCTTTCCGGGGCGGGATGCTAAATGGATCGCTGCCTTCATCGCCGTCGACAGCGGCGGGGAAGAATGGAGAAAAATGCACAACTTGTGTTTTAATGGCCCCGCAGCAGCTCTTTATTGGGGGCGGGCGGTCGTGCGTTCACCAGGCAGCCTGCCTGACAGCGCCAGGGCCCCACATTGATCCCTCCAGCCGCCTCCCCTGCTTTTTGGCTTTATCGTGTTCTATTGATGTCCTCTCAGATGACTTTCACGCACATTTAAGGGCAGATATTAGGCTCATGAGCGCACGCACGGTTTGAAAAACTCTGTCCCCATTGGGGAAATTACGGAGGCCCTAAACGGACATGTTATTTATTTGTGTATTCATTTATTTATTTAACCCTGTTTTCTCAAGATAATTTTGCTGGATTGGGCTGATTGGTGGTGTGTGGGTGTCCGCGGCGTCTGCCTTTTGACATGGTGCACAGAGATGCACCTTCTCTGAACAGGAACAGATCAGCCCAAAGTGATTCACAGTCATGACTGTAACTAGGCTGTTGCTCCGGCGCGTCTTGGCACGCACAGTCGAGCCGTGCCAAGCGAGAAAACACCGTGCAGCTTCTGATCACCAGCACGCAAAACGCCCAAGCAGTTGAAAATCAGCCACAAGTGTGCACGGAATGGAAGGAGAGATGTGTGTGTCGACTGTGTCACGAAGTTGTAACTGCTTTTTCCCCTTCATGTTTTGGTTAATTGGTTTAGTTTGGTATTGATCTGCTCCCTCGATCTCTGCTTTTCACTGCTTCATCCTGCTGTACTTGAGCCAATAATTCAACCAGTGTGACTGGGTCTCTGGTTCTGAAGTAGCTGTACAAAGCAGCTGTGACCAGATCAGGAGAAAACCTTTGTTTTTTTGATATCACGGAATAATTATCTCGAGAAAACGGGGTAAAAATAAACAAAAAACAAACAAACAAAAAAACAAAACATGTCCTAGGGCTTCCGTAGGAAATTGTGCACTTCGGAGCCGATACTCCACTCACGGCGGCTGGAAAGAACCCGGTTCCGTCACCGGCTCGCTCGCTCTGCCTTCCCGGGTGGTCTCGCACCGCTTCGTCCGAACGAATGAAAGGGAGGTATTCATCGAGCCGCCGGCTAATAATAGACAAAACATTCCATCTGTCCAATTGATTTATGTGGGCATGCGTGTTTTTGCGGATGTGCGTCACATGACATTTGCCCCTAAATTCCCAGGAAACTGCGTTACAGAGATGAGTCGTGTATGGGACCGAGGTGGGCAAACTGAGGCCCGGGGGCCACATGTGGCCCGATGAACTATTTAATCCGGCCTGCAGAGCCTTCACAATTATTTCTCCAAAAGCCAAATTAAGAGGGTTGTCAGACCCCCCCACCTAGCATGCTAACATGTCCTCTCAAGAAGGTGGGGCCAAACATCATTTGGAGCTTCATCATCCATCTCTAGTTGGACCAATTTACAGGCTCGTCAAAATATTTTCTCAGCCAACGCAGGCGCTACACAACCGTGACATAGGTTGTGGGATGGAGGCACACACGGGCGCGGCAGCGGAGGCGGATAGCGAGGGGCTCCTCTTGGCTCGGATAGTGCGGGAAGAAAGGGCAGGTCATCAGAGTATCAGCGAAACTCCATGATTAAAATGTCGGGATCCTTTAATAAGTCCCCGCCATCTGCGTGTGGGCGGTGGGTTATCCTGTTCTCATCTGGAGGCGGCGCCCTTGGCCGGAGGGCCCCCAGCGCAGGTCTGCCGCCAGGATCAACAGCTCAGCCTTGGGGAAATCAAATCTCCCCGTGGCACCGGTTCACGTGCGCACGCTGCACGTCTGGGGATCAGGTCAAATTGGACGGCGACACGTGAGGGCGGGGATTTGACCTCAGGCAATGCTGAGTTCTCCTGCGGCAGCTCCAGCAGGTTCTGGCTGTTTTCCCCCGAATCAGCTCTAAACATCCGTCTACAAACATGCCCGTGCGCCTGCTTCTGTTCACAAACTTTACTTTCTGAGCTCCTAAATCCGTCCTGCCGGCCACCAGTTTGTGATTTCTTCACTCTCGTGTTTTTTTTCTGCATTGAAAAAGGCCCCAAAAAATAGTGATTGTAACCAAAAAAGACAATTCCTAAGTGGGCCTTTTCCCACTGGGACACGTGCAACACTCCTGCGTTAAATTAGATGGCTTTTTAAAAATGTCAGCCAGCAGATTGATCAGCGTCCCAGTCCTGGGTCGACCCTCATCATTGGTCAGTGCGCTTTCAGCCACGCCCCCGCATCACGATGGGTGTGTGTGTGAGCTGCCGGGCTTCGTGTCTGTGTGTGTGTGTGTGTGTGTGTGTGTGTGAGTGCATATAGCTGAAGGCGCAGGGCTCCACGCAGTCAACACTAGACAGGCAGGACAGAGCCAGCAGGTGCTGCCATCGTCAGAAACCGGACCCTCCAGGAGACACCTGTCAGAATCCGCAATGGCCGCGTTCGTGTCGGTGAGTTCAGGCATTCGGTGCATGTCGACCCCCCCCCCTTCCCAACCCCCTCCCCCCGCGGCGGTGCTCCTTTCTGACCTGGTTCTTTAACAGAACCAGCCTGCAGAGTCGGTGCTGCACCGACGCACAGTTCCTTCATGAGATGACGTCATCCCGTCAAGATTTAATGCGAAATCTGTGCCGGCGTCTTCCCTCGCAGGGATCCGCGCTCCGGCATCTGGACGTTCTAACTCTCACCCGCGTCTGAAAACTTTAGCCTTTCCTAGCCTCTGGCGTGTCCTGCACCAGGAAGGTGTTGAGAACGCCTGGCTGGGGGCTCAGAGAGGCGTCAATGTTGCTTCACAAGCCTATTTTACCACAAAAAACAAGGTCCGTAGAGCCTAGGTGAAAGTTGGCTGTGGACTCTTATAGAATCCATCCCATGAATAGACGACGCTGCATAGCAACAGCCCCTCCCCTCCTGTCGGCTGGCCTGCTGATAGACCAAGTGACTGGTTCCCATCTTTGTCTAATCCAGTTCTTTTCTATCTGTGCCGTAAATCTTTGGGATGTTTGGCAGAGCTGACGAGAAGAATCTCAGCTGTGGATCATCCACTTTTGTGATCTCGCCTCCCCGACTTGGTTGTGAACCACCGCACACGCCGGCCACACGGCTGACGTCAGCGGGGGACGCGAGCGCTTCTCAGATCAGCCCCGCCGGGGCCGGGGTGGAGGTACGGGTGAAAAGAATGTCAGGCTAACGCGCGTGTTGCTTTCTGCTTCCCAGATGGCCACCTGTCACACTTGCAACACCACGTCCAGACACAGAGGGACTAACAGGGCCTTTGTAGCGTCCCTCAGCACGCCGGGGAGCACCAGCAAGCGCCCGAAGACCCCTCAGTCTACCAGCAGAGCCAAGACGAGCACCCCTCGGACCCCCGCAAGAGACAAGACTCCCGTTCAAACACCTCGGTCAGTTATTTTAAGGGCAGGTGGTATAAATATCTGAGCTGCAGCTTGAGACGCAAGCGTCCTGAGCTGATGTCAGGGACACCTGTGAGGACATGTTTGCTGTTGCACGCCTGCAGTTCTGCAGCAGCAGCTCCAGCCGGCTGTCTGGATGCTGTGTCCACGTCTGTTTGAGGAAGAACACAAGTTAGCCTTCCTGGATGGTAAACATCTCTCTCTCTCTCTCTCTCTCTCTCTCTCTCTCTCACCCTCCAGCTCCTCCACTTCCTCCACTTCCTCCACTCCAGGCTCCGGCTCGTCTTCCTCCAAAAACCCCTCCAAGACTAAAAATTGGGTTGTCCAGCGTCTCACTAAGATCCTCATGCGAGATGATGCTCAAGGAAACAAGAAGGGGGGCTTGAAAGACTTTCTGTCCTCGCTTTGACAGCCTGCAGATGCACCTTTTCTCGGCGTTAACCACAAGCAGACGAGGCGTCAGGGCCATGTTGTAAACAGCTTTGAGAAGATGCCTCCAGTCTCCATGGCAGAGTGAGATGGCGTCCAGTTGTTGCTGAGCTGTCTGAAATGGTGCTACTGGTGTCCTGAAAGCAGGTGCTCTGCTGAGCCAGTGTGCAGACAGAGCTGCTCCTGGCCAGTCGAAGGCCAGGCTCCTGTCCTCTCTGCACCTGTGATGGTAATAAAGGGAATCGTGTACATTTCCATACAATTTCTTGTTGAGATTTTGCATTTACGCTCTACAGTATGGAGATGTAATGGTGTGAATGTATCTTTAATGTTTTTGGATAAATTAAATGTACTTAATCAGCATTTTTTATGTGCATACAGATGATAGTTAACACTATTCATCGTCTAAGCTCGGGCTCGTCACCTATTGTTTACAGTAAATGGGCAAATGTACCTAAAACCTTAAGATAGTCACAGTTAAGACTTTGTGTCTTCTTGTTTTCTGTCGTTTCTTGAAATGTTTCTTTCTTGAGATTTCTATTCACCAGCTAGTTTCCTACTAGCTCGTCATTGTAACAAGGCTGAAATACCTCATTTGTATTAACTTTGATTTCTAACTAATAGCTGAATAAAAACAATTTTTTTCAATCAGTCAAACTATTTGATCAGTTTTTGTTTTTGTTTTTCTGCAATGCAAATGTCTCAAAATGGAAAATGCAAATGTTATAGTTTTAGGTATTAATCACCAAATATTTTTAACCAAAAATGTCAGAAAAATTTAGAAAATATTCCTTTTAAATGTCATTTTTAAAAATTATTTGGAGAAAATGTGACGTTTTGGGCGGGTGTAATACCGCCTGCGTCCTGAGGATGGCGCCCAACTTTAAGTAACCGATGGCTCCACACAGGAAGTAGAGCGACACCACAGAAGTATTTGCTACGTTAGCCGTCGGTTAGCATCCTTGCTTTCTTTTTTAAACCACTAATTACAGAATTCGATGGGATAGTGGTTTCATGACTGGAGAAACTCGCTGTTTATTGAATTAAGATCATGTCGGACAGAAAAAGAACAAGAGAAAAGGAGGACAAAGGCGACTACAAGAAACACAAGACGTCCAAACATGATTTGGACAAACATCACGTAGAGACGGAAAAACGCAACCAAGAAGTCCAGAAAATAAAACACGTGGAGACGTTGTAAGTAATAACATTTGCAAACTTGTACATGAATTCTACATGCAATTTACAACGTTCGTGCTGGTCGACTGATCTGTGCGCTCCTTTAAAAATGGCAGCTGAGGTTAGAAGTCATTTATTTTGCAGTTTGACAAAAAAAACAAAAAAAACAAACGTCATATTATCTCTTGTAATGCAGCTACGAGAAACCACCTCCAGGACTCATCAAGGTAACGTCCCGAGATTCAAAATAAACTCTCAAGGAGAGCCCAGAATGGCTTCAGAAAGATGAGGTAATAAGGTCAGGCTGTGCTTGGTTCCGTTTCAGGAGCATGAGGAGAAGCCGGAGGACTGTATTCCTGCAGAACCAGGAAACGAGGACGCCAGGAGGTTCCTGGCACAAGCCCCCACCAAAGGGCTTTGGATGCCTTTGGGCAAGGAGGTGAAGGTCATGCAGTGTGAGTAGCATCTGTGAGCATGGAACCAATCCCACCGACTTCACTCCAAGTATCCATCACACAGGTTCAAAGGTGACTAGTGAGGGCTCAGATTTAGATTTAGGATCAAGTTCTACGCAGTTTTTCATTGATAACCAGGGTTCAAAGTGATAGAAGGAGTTGCTGATGGAGTTTGTCCAGGTTGGATGCACCTAGCACAGGAACATGTCAGTCATCTTGGGGAGACGTGTGTGTGTTTATTCCTCCTGATGGTGACTCTGCTGCCGCCTTCACACTGCAGTAGTTTAAAGGACCGTCAGTGCTGTAGTTGGGAGGCGACCGCCGCCATGTGTGGGTGACGGTCTGCACAGGTGTTTGTGTTCACTGGCTGCCTTCTCTGAGGTTTCTAGATCGCTGTTTACAGTGGCTAACCTGCCTCTCTTTTTGTGCTCAGACAAAGACCGTTATTATTTTCTGTGCCCGTTTATTACCTCATCCCATTCTGAATTCTGAATTTTGCGCTTTCCCAAGGCTGATATTTGTGTTCCCCGCAGGCTGGAGATGTAAACGCTACGGCCATAGGACGGGAGACAGGGAGTGTCCTTTCTTCATCAAAGGCAACCAGAAACTGGAGCAGTTCAGGGTGGTGAGTGTTTGAAGTGCACGTAAAGAACAGGCCCACCCATGTTTATTTAGCTATCAGATGATAGTCTGGAGTTGAAGAGGTGGATGTCGTGTGAGGTTAATGTCCAGGATCTGCGGCGGTGACAAATTTATGTCTGCGAACTTCTGTTGACGTTGGACAAGGAGTGGACCATCTTGCGTTTACTCTGAGGTTTCTGCTCTCGGCCTGTTCCAGTGTGAGTGTAATGGAACAATAACCCCTGCAGGGGCTCGCAGCCTCTGCAGTCATTACCATAAACGCAGCTGTGTCGTACTTTCATACCTACACACACACGCGCTTCTAGAGATGCTGACGGCAGGAAAAGCAGTGCGGCGGTTGGGCCGGCCAGAGAGGAGATGTGGCTCTTGGGTGGGTGTGAACGCTGATGCAGATGTTTGTGTGTTCTTCTAGGCTCACGAAGACCCCATGTACGACCTGATCCGGGAGAACAAGCGGAACGAAAAAGAAACCAGGTACATTAGCGATTTGGTCACACACACACACACACACACGGATGCAGCCAGACAGTGAACAGTTGCGGAATCTGCGCCGTTCAGGGTTTAATGAGTCACTTATCGCTGCTCGGTGTTTTGACTGCCTGTGCAAGAACTAATCTCGCCTCGTAACGAGCCCCAGCGGACACTCCGCGCTGGCCGTTTTCTCCAGAAAACACCGAATATTCACCTATTAAAGAGGGGGAAAAAAGCCCCCGCGACGTTTGTCATGCTCAGCCAAGCGCCAGGGTTTAGTGATAGTTTATTTTCATTGTGTCTTTTGGAGAATTTCAAGTATGTGAAGGGAAAACACACCTGAGGTTTTCACAGGAACTGGCTTCGCTCCTGCCCGTAATTACTGGTAGTCATAGAATCTGTATGTCGCCAACCCATAATTTGAACACAAAGGCCTTCAGATGCTTGGCAACCACCAGTGTCTGTCTCTGTCGCTGTGTTTTTCCGTCTCTCTCTCTCTCTCTCTCTCTCACACACACACACACACTCCCACTCCCACGCATTCACATCTTTATCCACTTCTGTTCCACAGGATCCTGCAGCTGCAGCAGCTGCTTCAGGACACCACCTCGTCCGACTCGGACAGCTCCACCTCTTCCTCCTCCTCCGCCCGCCGCCGCAAAAAGAAAGGGAAGAAGAGGAAGGAGCAAAAGAAGAAAGAGAAGAAGAAGAAGAAAAGGAAGCGGAAGCACAAGTCCTCCAAAAGCAGCAGCAGCTCAGCTTCAGACTGAGCGCCTGGACTCCTGACGGGCTGGTAGGTCGCAGGAAAGGCGGAGTCGCCGCGTGATGTTCTCCCTCAGAAGCTTCTCCTCTGGCAGCCGAGACCCTAAAAACCATAAATCCGGGGAACACGACTTCCCTGTCTGTCTCTCTCTCTCTCCCCCCCTCTCCCTCCCTCCCTCTCTCTATTTCCGGAGCAATGACTCTATTTCCACCGCCCTGCAGCACAGCGCCATGGGGACATACGCGTGCAGGTGCGTGCACATGTGTCTCGGTGCATTCGCTTGCATGGGAAATTCACCTGAAGCGCAAAGAGCGCTGAAATCAGCGGGTGCTGGTTGCGTCCCCACCCTGTTTGCTATCAATACTGCGATTGCAGCATGGTTTACACACCCTCCTGGCTCCAGTGCGGAGATATTCTGCCCGGAAAGCATGAACGCTTGAATATTTGTTTACCGAGCAGAAGTATTTGGAATATTTGCTTTGGGGGAGAGAAAAAAAAGCCACTGATTCGAGGAAGGAATGTGTGCAAATCTTGTTTTGTTTTTTTCAGCTCTGAGAATAAAGCTGGCTTGTTTCATTTAATTTATTTTTTTTTCTGCCTGCGAAAATGAAGCCGTTCATTGCAGTGTCACATGTTCCAAGGAGGGCAGGGAACACTTTACAGGACACTTAGCGTTCCAGATGAAATGAACCCCCCAGGAAGTTGTGGAGGAAACCCCCCCCGCGGAAATAAACATTCCCTCTTTCTAATGACCCCGACAGAGACGATTACAGCAGAGCTACGAGGAACAAGCAGGCCAGACTTCCATTTAGATTCCCATCATGAGGACCCGACCGCCCCGGCAAAAAAAAAAAACCAAACCCCGGCGGCTTCCTCTTCTGTTGCGTGGCCCCCCCCGGCAGCTGGGTTGGGCCCCTCTCCAGCGGGGAGAAAGACAGGGCCCGTTCCACGTCGACTCTTCCGTCTGCGTCCGCCCGAAGAGAACAATGCACCCCCCCCGGCTGGGGGGGGGGCTGCCACGTAGAGATAATCTGGTCAGCAGAGGCGCTTTATTGAAACGCTCTGTCTTCCTGGAGCAGGGACAGGTCCGCCCGGGCTGGCGCACACTCCCGCAGGCGGACGGCAGCGGCGGAGACCAGGCCACAAACAGCGGGGTTTTTGGTTTTTTATGGTAAATGTTTTTGTCTTTTTGTGTGTGTGTGTAAATTCCATGATTGATTGGTCGCAGACGGTGACTCAGCAGAAGTGGATGAGAAACACCTGCTTTGTTCAACTGCAGCGCCGCCTCGGTGCTCCTCAGCCACAAGTATGACATCATCGCATGGCCTCACCCCGCGCCTGTAGGCCCTGGTGGGTGGGGGTGGGGGGTGGGGGGTCAAAGTTCAGACCAGAGTTACCCCCATTTCAACAGTGGCCCACAAGCAAATTCACTGTTTGTTCCTTTTGCCCTGGCTCAGGTGAAGTTCAGATAAACACCTGGGTTCCTTTAATTCACCTTAAAACGTTGACAGAAACGCTTCTTTCTATTTCTGTCATGAATAAAGTCCAAAACAAAAATCCCTGAAAGGAAAGTTGGATAAATTATTGTATATAAATAATAAATTATAAATAATTGGTAAATCGCACTTTAATACCTGGACACCAGGTCAGAATCACAAAGCAAATAAGATGTTTGCATCCAAAGTTAGCTGAGAATGGAGAATTTTTGTAGTTTTTGCTCACACTGTGATCATAATCCCGATAATGAACTTAAAACTCGAGTTATTAAATGTTAAATGGTGTAGTAGAGCAAAAGAAATATTTCACGGTTCCAGAAAAATGAAATCATTAAAACGCCCATCAGCGTGCAAAGCCTAAATGAGGCGGACGCGGCCACACGTCTGCCTAACTCGACCTTTCCTGGCCACTTCTCTGAGCAGCCAGTCGGCCCTGCAGCAGCGGGTCCAGGCGGTGCAGTCAGCGGCCAGTCGGCCCTGCAGCAGCGGGTCCAGGCGGTGCAGT
>BJFM01001390.1:785-16197 GCA_016586285.1 Arothron firmamentum
AGAGAGAGAGAGAGAGAGAGAGAGAGAGAGAGAGAGTGAGATGTGACAAGGGTGGGTGTACTATATTTACGCAGAATTTTTTTAGAATCTTAAATTTTACTACATTAAAAAGACGTTTATACAATAGGCCCTTTAGGAGGGTTAGAATGATTTTATATTGTTTCTATTATAATCAATTCTGACATTTTAGTGAAAATGTTTAAATTGGGAAAAGAAACTTTACATTATAAATATGCATAGATTTTACTTTGACTGATGCCTTTTGTGGCATCATCAGGCATAGGGGAACCTTCACACCACCAATGATTGACTTCACCACAGCCTCCGCTTACAGAATTCCTCTGCTATAAAAACAATATCTCACAATTAAAAAGAATATGGTCGGTCAGCATAGAATTGCAATGTTCAATTATAAAAGCACAGAGCGACTCAGTTAGTTCATTTAGCTGCCCCCAGGGAGCAACCAGCCCATTCTGAGTTCTGAGAGCACTGCTCTGCACTTTTATTAAAGTAGATGTAGTAAATGGGCTCTAATGTAGCATGTACCTGCAAAGCAATTATCAATTGCACATATTAACTAAAAGTAGAATATATTAGCCTTTAGTATATAGTGGAATGGAAATGTAGTAGTAATAATAACAATAATTTATTCTCTTGTAATCAAGTCAAAAATAATTATAGTACTTTCTGTGATATATGCCAAAGGAATGTGTGTTTTACTGTTAATCAGTACTGTATGAATGAAACTGAGTTATCAAACTGTGAAACTTTGAAAAAAATGTGTTTCAAATACCTGAATGTAACATTCTCCAGATGGTACTGTTCGCTGCCCGACAATGAACTGCCAGAACAAAATGGCAGGGGCCCACAAGATGAACGACAAGATCCACGCCGCTGCAATCATTAATCCTGCCATCTTTGTTGTCCTTCGTGTTGGATATGTTAAGGGCTTGGTCACACAGAAGTAGCGATCGAAACTGATGATTAGTAAGTTCATCACTGATGCATTCGACACAACATAATCTAATGCTAGCCACAGGTCGCAGACGACAGGTCCGAGTGGCCAGTAGCCCACTATGATATAGACCGTGTACAAATTCATGCTGAACACACCGATGATCAAGTCAGCACATGCTAATGAAAATAAAAAGTAGTTATTGACAGTTTGTAGGTGGCGGTTTACTTTGATGGACAGCATGACTAAAATATTTCCTGTAACAGTCACGAAACTCAGAGATCCTGTGACCAGTGCAATAAAAAACATCTCCAGGGCTTTGTATGGACTTGCTCTCCCCACTCTGTCCTCCACAGGGAAACATGATGTTGAGTCATTGGTGGACACGTTGCATGATGCGTTGGGGAACAGGTCAGTTGACTGCGTGACAGATGACCCTAAAAGGAATGAAGAGATGACATCATAATTACTTAATTATACTTTGTCCTTACATAAAAAATTGGATGGAGAAAATTAGTCTCCTTAGGAGCAACTGCGCAAGGGTGAGCATTTGGGTGTGGGTGTGAAGGCCTCAAAGTGGTAGCTTGCTTTTTTTAACCTCTAATCACTTCCCAATAACAATAGGTAAATGCTAATAATAAAGTAATTCATCTGGATTTGGGGTTAAATGACCACAAACAACAGGATTCCTTTTGCTCATAAGCAATAAAACAAACTAACCAGGTTTTTCTTTTTATCGTGTGTAAGATGTTTTAAACTCGCTTTCTGGCTGGTTCCTCTGTGATGCACATGGAGTTTTATGAAGTCTGATGTCAAATCTTAAAGGACTTGGTGCTGTTGTGTGCACTAAACTGGTATTTTAGTGGTAACCTTGGCTGCGGAGGCAGCAGCATTTCACAATAAATATTAAGCAGTTTGGAGCAAAATTAATCTGCTGGGCTCTCCGGGTGTGGAGTTGCTAGAAAAGGTGGGCAAGCATTTCTCTTCAGTATTTCAGTCACCTAAATGTAAAGAATCATAACTTTAATGTGAATTTACCTGAGTACCACAAAGGTTGTTTTTGTTTTTTTTTAATTATTATTAATGAAGAAATTAGATTTGTGCCTTCATTTCGATGTTCAACTTGATACATAATTGATAAATATGATTTGAGGAAATCATTTTTGAAAAGAAAAACGCTTTAAAAAGCAAATACCTTGTGCAGTGAAGAGAACGTCTTATTTTATCGGTGCCTACTCATCCATCTCCTCTTTGCCTGAAAAAGCTCTCTAAAAGGTCAGAATCCGTGTTTGTTTAAAGCTCCTAGAGGCAATTTGGCTTGTCTTTTCATCCGGACTAACATTGTGAGACTCGAAAGCAAAAGCATAACCCTTGTATGTTTAGAAAGGAAAGACAACGTGTTAAATTTTTGAAGTTTCAAGGAAACAGTCCCAAACACTGATCCTACCCACTGACACTGACGGTTTGAAATTTAGAATTCCTCAGGATTTATTTCAGACTTTTCACATCAGTAAACAAAATAATGACTCATAATTCTGCACATTGTCTGTTCTTGCAAATAAGGATCACAGGGTGGGAGAACATTCATATATTGTTAGTATTGAAATACAGAACATACAGTATGTTCATGCAAATCAAAAACCACTGGTGCTGAGCCAAATATGGCAAGGAAAATGAAAAACAAAGATGGTACTGTTGTCAGCAACTAGGCTGTTTAAATGTGTTTTTAAGAGTTAGAGTTTTGGGCAGTTTCGTGTTCTCACTGTCAAATCTCTGTCTGTCCCTTCAGTGCACAGCCTTGTTTCACGGCCTTTTCATTCTCCCTAATGGTTATACATTAAGTCTTGTCTTCTTTAACCCATTTTCTTTTTCGAGTTAGCGCAGTCTTCCGAAGTAAATTCAATCTGAAGTCTATTCCTTTCAATTCGACCCTGAAAACACTTCAATAACTGCACAAATACTAAAATTGAAGCTTAATATTATTGTAATGAAGAGAAAATAATACCTTACAGGAGGCACCTCCCCAACAAACAAAAGGTACAGTCTTTTATAGCTTTGTTGAAGACAAAGAAATCTTTTTTTTTCATAGACTATTCTATGTCACACTATTTCATCACTTCAACATTACATCACGTACAGATTCCATAAGCTCTCTCTTTTCTTCACAGTGTACCCAATAGGCCTTTGTATGGCACTACAGAGCCCAAGCACCTTCAAAACTACATGCTGTCTCTTCCAGACAGTAATCGTTTATTCATGTTCAGACCGAGGACGAGGAAACAGCGTGAGCATGTGTGCAAATATAAAACCGAGATCTTCTGAAATTATTTCAACAGCCTCATCCTGGGCGGTTCAGCAAGTTCAGTCCTTCCAAACTCTTTTTTTAAACACAGTGTGTTTGATTACATGTACAGCAAATGACATCCTAGTGTCACTGCAGTAGATCCTGGTAATGTAGATCAGTGACTCAGTATGACCCAGCTTGCTGTCATCCAAACAACATACTGTGAGGGGAGTAATGACTGTAATACAAGATGACTGTTGTCTATCTATCTATCTATCTATCTATCTATCTATCTATCTATCTATCTATCTGTCTGTCTGTCTGTCTGTCTGTCTGTCTGTCTGTCTGTCTGTCTGTCTGTCTGTCTGTCTGTCTGTCTATCTATCTATCTATCTATCTATCTATCTATCTATCTATCTATCTATCTATCTATCTATCTATCCAACCATCCATACATCCATCCATCCATCCATCCATCCATCCATCCATACATACATACGTACATGGATTATGTAAGCTTATCTTCTCTTACAGTTCAGTTTTACAGTGAATACAATGTGCAGGAGAAAAATCCGGAAAGCAAATTGATTCTGCTGCACATCTCCCCATGGGAAATGAGCAAACCTGGAGCTTTATTCAGATGCTTGGGCACAGCAGATAACAACCTTGATCACAGCTTACAATACTGCCATCCGTGAAATGACGGAGCCTGAGACCTTGGGTTCCCGCTGAACGCAAGCTACAAACCAACTCTCAAACAGCAGAAGCAGTAATTAGCACGTGTTATTATGAAGGGATTTGTATTCAGACACACAAGCTTTTTTGCGCTAAAGTGTGGTGACAAGCTTTTGAAGTATTCAGGTTTTCTTTTTACCGTTGAATGTTCTTAGAATTATTGTTGTTTTCCATTCATCCGTCCATTCATCCATCCATTTCCTATTCTGTCAGGATCACAGCTGGTGCTGAGGTGTACATGTACATGTGATGATTGTGTGACTGACAACACATCAATCAAAGTGTCAGCTTGTCTTTGACACCATGGACAAGGAAAACATGGAAACAAACAGATATCACTCCAACTAAAAATGTGAGTTAGGTACTAATACACAAATAAATAAAAATATCCACACGAATGAATATACTTCTATCACATTAATGCCGCTTTCATGCAAGCGATTTAGCCAGCGGTGACCTTAATATTGCCTGTTTTGATTTTTTCATATGATCCTGATTTTGTGCTACCAAGATTTTTAAAAAATGTTTAGAATTTTTTTGACAAATAAGCGAACATTCTATTATAGCATTTAAACAGATCTGTATACTGCTGCAAAAGTTCTGTTTCATGATTGTCCTCAATAACGCCAAATTGAAACCCTGATTACTCAGTGGCTGTTTTGTTCTGGTTGGCTAAGAAATTATCAACAATCTATTTGAAAAAATAATACACTTATATATCGAATTGGAATAACAACACTGGGGGAGGGGGTGGAGCCAACTGCATGGCTAACTAACTAAATATTAATGTGTAACCATAACTCCATCAGCAATGGTAAAAATCTACCGTCTGATTTTTGTACATAATGCCAACCATAAATGCCCATCTATTTTTGTGTTAGTTTGTTCTTCATGTTTTCCTTTGGTTTTTTCATTGTCCCTCTCAACCCTCTCAAACATTCAGATACGTATATTAAATCACTTTGTATATACAGTATATATATCAGTCCCTATCATACTTAGGGTCGCAAAAAATGTATATATACATAAATATACCAAAGAGTAAATGTTTGTGCACCAATATCTTGAAGGTGACTATGAATGGATACAGGCTTGAAATATGAAGACCTCTGAGTAATTAGGATGACAGGAAAGACACCCTATAGTTACTTATTTTCCCCAATTTGCCAAAGATAGGCAGTTTCAGCCATCATATTAAAGAGGCAAGCATGATATGGTCGATTAAATGTGACTTAAAAAAAAAAATTGTCTAGTTGCTCAAAAATGCCTATGGACCGATAAGACAAAAGGCAAAGGGCAGCAAGCACACACTTGATGAGTGTCAAAACAAAGAATTATCTTTTTCACATGATGTGCTTGTGGTTGGTTATAATGTCCACATATGAGGCCATTTGTCTTAAATTTTGATAAAACACAATAACGTCACTGTCTTCGCAAGTGGACACCAGGCCCTTGTTGACCAAAATTTTGTATTGTGTGTATTGTGGTATAGACAATCAAAAATGTGACGTCCACACATGTGGATGCCAGATCCCAGGTTGAACAGATGAACTGTTTCCATATGGGAAGTTACACAAATAATTCACAAAACTTTTTAAATATGTAGCTGTGTATTTTTTACCATTGCTAATTTATTCATTCATTTTTTAAATTATGCATGTGGATCCTGTCCTGACATGCAACATACTTCTCTTTGAGAAAGAGAACATTTTGTAGCTATGGAATTGCTTTTGTGGGTGCTCCAAAAAAAAAAAAAGCAAACAAACAAAAAAAAAAACCACTTGGAACTGGTATGTCCCAAAAACCATAAGAAAAAATTAAAATGTTCCTTCCAAAATAAAAGCCAAAAGAATATATTATAGAATCCATTCATCCATGTTTTGTTAGCTGCCTTTGGCCCAATTCAGGATCACATGGGTGCTGAAGTCAGTACCAGCAATCACTGGCTAAGAGGCAGAAATTCATGTGTATTAGAGGAATACGGGCTTGTACAGCTCAAAGGTCTTTTTCAATATACTCACACAGGTGCAAAATATCAAGCTTAAATCTCATATTGTCTCTTCTCCCCAGTGAGTCACTGGTGTGTATTCAAATTATGTCAGGCACCAGAGTTTTTGCATATGAAAAGCTAGTGGCTTTACGGCACGGTTTCACTGCAGAATTCCAGCATCAGCGTAATGGAGGATAATGTGGATAGTGTCGTTATTTTCAGTTGATTCAGTATTTGCATTTGTATTGGGCCAAAATAAACTCATTCCTTCCATTGTCAAGAAGGGGTTATCGAGAAGATTGGGAGTGGTAGTCGGGCTAATCATCAAAGCTCAGTACAATCTGACAAGCAATATCAGTAGCTTTCTAACCCAAGGGTCTACGTTTCCACTCTCGCATGACCAAAAATTACTGAATTTAGAGTAGACATGGGCAGGAGTGTGGTAGCTACATGTTAAAGATAACAAAAATATATATTTCAGTGTTTTAAGTCATCCTTGTTAGGGTCCGGCTTGCCGGCTCCCTCCTGCGTGTCCTCTGTTCTCCCCTTAGAGGGCGCTGGTTCCCAGGGTCCTGCTGGGGCTGCGCACCTGTCGCCGATGAGCTCATCAGCGGTGGATTTAAGGACGCCGCCAGCTGGTCCTCGTGGCTGGATCGTTGTGCCTGTTCTTACCTTGCCTGCAGGGTGGTACCAGAGCTTAAACTCATTGTTTTTCTGGGCCTTGGATTTTGCCACACAAGTGCATTTTCCTGTTTCCCAAGGACGCCACGTTTTCTCCCGGAGGAGTTTTTATGTTCTGGCTTCCGGACACTCCGCAGAGGGACCTCCCTTCAACGGTTTTGGACTTATCAACTTTTTGAAAGATCACAGTTTTTCCTCCATTGGGAGTGCCTTCTGTTTGCCATTTTGTACACTCAATAAAAGGGTTATTTTTGCTTTTGAGCTGCCCTCTCGTGTCTGCGTCTGGGTCCTAAACAAACACAACAATCCGTAACAATCTTAACTTTAAACTGAACAAACAATCATACCAGGACATTTTTCTCCAACAAAAAAAAATAGTGTTAGAATCTGGCTTTTACAGTCCAACTTTATGCACAGACTGATGGGAAACAAACAGTAAGATAGAATCATTATAGAAGAACAGTTAACAAATAACAAATGCACATGTCTGTGTCCCACTGCAGCATTGCACAGTCTCACATACAAATGTAAATAACGTGGTTGGGCATGTATGCAGTAGCTTGCAGGTAACAAATGCAATGTGTGCAACATTGTATTTATAGCACAACATGCATTTGCATACACAATTGAATTGAAAATGAGCATGAATGCAATAGGGAGAATGATTCCCATTGCATTCATGTTTTATGCACTGGACAGTTTTCAGTCTTAGACTGTGCATGGATGATGCAAAATGGATCAGCTGCGTGTCTTGATCATGTCCAAGTGTTTGTCAGGCCTAAACAGCATATGCTATGGAAGGCTTGGAATCCATGCATTTCACTGTATTTGTTTATTTATTTGAATTTCACAGGTCACAGGAGCGTCATCTGGATTCCTACACAGCTGTCTGCCTTAGTCTTCTATCATCATCAAATCATCAACTTCAATCAGTCGTGAAATATGTGGCAAATGCTGCAGAAGCTGCTCAAAATATTCAGTATCTAAGAGTTATTCCATTGGCACTTTGTTTCTAGGTAAAGGTGGACTCAGTCTCCTTCAAATCAGTTTGTTTCCAGTTCCTCACACCGTCCCACTCCACCCATATCTGCCAATCCCAAGCCAAGCTCTGAGCCAGATTTACTATCATAGGTTTTAGACCCTTTATAAAAATATTTGAGCTATCCAGCTTGCATTAATGGATCAATTTTTGCTACACAAAGCTCTAGATTCATGTGGCATCTTTATCCTTTTTAAATGTGACATCCTTTGAGCGTATCCATACAAAGGATGTCACATTTTGCAAACTCAGTGAGGCACAGAAAGTCTAACTTATCCAAAAAATCCTGAGAAAATGTTGCCTGTTAAATATTAAGATTGAACATCTTTAATTTATTTATTTACGGTGACAATTCACCTGGTCTCCAGGTTCACTGACGTGAAGTCCGTCATTCAGAGGCGTGTTTTGAAGTATTTGCATATTCCTGTATTTTAACGCAAACTTTGTAAAGTGAAACGAGGAAAATGTATAAGCATCAAATTCTCAGTAAACAACTGAATTAGATATTCTGTGAAATTCCGAACACAGACAAACCTGATGCACGTTACTACTGATTTCATCATCGTCGTCGTTGTCGTCATCATCATCGTCGTTGTTACAATCGTATGTGATCTTTTCTTTAATGAGACTTTAATCAACATGCTCTTGCAACATTTACAATCCTTCTAGCACGGGCACACACTTGCATACTCCACAGCCAATTAGTGGCCAGTTCTCAGTTAAAATATTCATCTCAAATTAGAAATACACTGAATTATACAACTGTCGATGTTCCATTCTGTCTTATATCATATTTAATTTATGTACATTTGGCGTTGCTGAAAACAAAATGTTGAAATTGACAATAAAGTTTAACTGGATAACAGATTTAATGCTTAATAAGAAACAAATGCGGGTCATTGGTTATAGCAGACTGTGTTTTCTATCATATGAAGGCTTTTTTAATTTCCGAAAAAATACATTTGGATATCGTGAGTCCCACATTGAGGATGTTGGTTAAAGTCGAATTCCAGAATTTGTTCTCCTTTAGAAAATAGGCAAAATTTCCGCTATCACATTCATTCATCAGAATCATTGTTGTTTTTTCTGATTCGTGGTGCCTTCGGAGAGCGGGAATTTTGCCTCCAAAGGCATAAGCGCTTGGAAAACACAAAACTCCCTAAAAATGAACGGAAACTTCTACCAAATAACTGTAAAACTAATTTTCACTTCTATTACTTATTACCATAATCAGAATTGCACCCATGCCAGCATGCTGCATCGTGCAGTGCCCATTTGAGCAGCTCAAGGCCTTTTGGACAGTTTTGACACGAGACAGAGAAGAACAGACACGTCCAAATGAGAAAGCTCTCACCAGGGCCGCAGCCCCGGCTCAATATGATGTAATGTGGCATCTCTAATGAGAGCATGTTAGAAGGCATTCTGAATGAGGATGTGAAAGAATTGGCTTTGCTTCTTAGGTACACAAAAACACAATTCAAATTTTAATTGCAGATTTATTCATTAGAATTGCCCTTTTTTTTTTTTTTAATGAAATTTATATATGAGCTCATTTTGTGTCTTATGTTATTTTCAGATCGGCAAATTGGCACTATGTTTGCCACTTGTTTTCATCCAACATTGTTTTCAGTGTTATTTTAATTTTTACTTTGGATGTATTTTCCTCCTTTTGGTGACTGTGTGTGTTGGGGGAGGGTGGGGGATCTTTAAACACTTGACTTCTTTTCATATTCTCTTTTCTTGTTGCACCAAACATTGTTTTATTTAGTAAAACCAAAGAAAAAGATTTTTTTAAACTTTTTTTTAAGTAGAAAGAGGCAATTTTCAAATAGTCCTTCGATTAAAAAAAAGTCCCTCTGGGCCCCCTGTTGTTTTGTTGTTAAAAGCACAGACAGAAGTAAAGCCTGACTGAACCCACAGGTCCCATTACACACACACACCACAGTATCAGCCTAATTACTGGGATTTCAAACCCAAGGTATGAAGCATTAATCGGCCAACACTAATGTTTTATATATACACTAACTCACGCGCACACCACACACACACACACACACACACACACACACACACACACACACACACACACACACACACACACACACACACACACACACACACACACACACACACACACACCCAGACAGACACACACACACACACAGACCAAAGACACATACAGAGACAATATGCATGTATTTGGTATTTGTTAAAAAGGGAGTGGCCATATTAATGTCACCAATTACAATTCCCAAGCCTATGAGATAAGATGTGTGAAAAAAAACAAAAAAAAAAACAATATCAATTCAACATAACAAAAGGTGAGAAAAATGTAATATTACTCAAAATATGAATGAAGAGCTGAGATAAAATATAAAAAGGAATCTTTAACCAAAATGTCTTTGTCACGAGGAGGAAAATTTGGCATGAATTCATTTACCTTGTTTACTGTCAATAAAGGAGACAGACAGAACATCAGGCTATATGCAATTAAAACTGTCCAGACAACAATGAGTTATCCACTAAACGGTACAAGCAATTAGCAAAAAATAAGTCTACATTCTGCTTTAACTGTGTGAGCTCATGGTTTTAGAGGGACGCCGTTTAAAAGGTCATTTCACATTCGAAGCTTTTGTCATTTAACACTGTCTTCTTTGAGGTTTTTGCAAGTCTATGTGCTTTTACGTAAATGTCATAGGGCGATGAGGTGTGAAGCCAAACTGCACGAGAGACAATGACCTCAGTGGGCACAGATTCATTTAACACAACTTGAATTTCATATATATATATATATATATATATATATATATAGAATGTGACAGTACCCCTCTGGCTGGCTGCCTACACTGGCTTGCAGGCTTAGCTTCATTAATGCTGTCTGAAGATTCCTGGGATTCTGCAGTCTAAAGATCTCAGCCTCCCAATTCACACTGGTGATATTAAATATTTAAGCATTAATTTCCCCCCAAAGCTGTCAGAGCTTTTCAACCTCAATTACACCACTTTGCTAAAAAATATGAAAGAATATTTCAAACACTGGACCAAACTGCAACTTTCCCACAAATGGTTCAACATGGTAACATTAATTAACATCAACATTTTACTGAAAAGAATATGACATGCAGTATTACATGCATTTCTACAGCAGCTCTAAAGGACCATATTAATTTGTACATCATTTACTTAATATTTATGTTTTCCACAAAAAAATTAAATAAATAAAAAACCTTTGAGAGCCTATCCCAGACCTGCACCTGAACTTCTGCCTCAATGTATCAGCAATGACGATGTGCGTAAATAGCATATTGGCTCCCTTCTGGCTCCTTTCTCTAAACAGTCTGTTAATGTAATTAACTGCTGTATTCATTTAGAAAAACACATCCCATAAGAAAGCACTTTGCAACAAGGGGGAGATTTGTTTTAAAATGCATAAAGCTTGGAGCACACCCTTATTTCACTGATTGGGTTGAAAACATCAGAATATGTAGAATGTTTGAGGTGGGGTGGGGGGGGGGGGGGTATATCTAAGACTTTATTGGGTCAGAAATGTGTTTTTAGGATTGAGTAAGCAGTTTTGTGCCTCTGGAAGGTCCAGTCCACACAGTAGGTCTGTTTAGAGAGCAGCAGCCCCCCTGCTGACCAGCTACATTAACGCATGCTGAAGTAGTGAAGTCCTGGTTAGTCTAGCCTGGGAAATACTCACTTCCCCTGATATATTTTTAAAACTAGCTCTGCTGATGATGATTTCCTAATGAATTTTAGCTTTGTCACATGCAAGAAAAAAAAAAGAAAAAAGCATGTGTTAGAAGTGTGTGTTGGAACACCTAGATTAATGAATGTAATTCAGGCCTGGTGTGTGTGCTCCTCACATGTAAGCTCCAAACAAAAGCCAAGCCGGCATTACAACTGCCATTTACTGGGGAGAGCAAAGGCAGCTGCCTTTATTTAAAATAGTACCAAATGTGGTACACTGTTTACTCACTCAGGGTGGGCAAATTACTCTTGTCTTCTCAGTTGCCTAGCACCCTCGGTATACCAAAGGAAACCCCTGAGTTACTAAGTCAATTCTTATGATCTTTTTAATGTCTTTTGATGATCAGTAAAATTCTGAATAAAGGAGAGTCGTTCAGCATCTATCAGCAATTTCCAATCCAGGAATTTGCTTCCACTTTGTTTGCTTAAACTTTACATAGGTGATGATGAGTATGTCATCTTCATCTCTAGGTTCAATTTTAATTGCATACCCTAACGCCCCAACCCTGCCAAACAGATTGAGCCATTAACACCTTCCAGGGAAAGGACTCATCATTCGCCTGCTGTAATCAGTTGACGGTTTTGCTATTATGTCATCATGAACCAGCCGTTAGGTGGAGTTTGCATCTTCTACCCGTACCCGTGTGGGTTTTCTCTGGCTGCTCTAGACCCCTCCCACAGTCCTGAAACATGCACTTTAGTTTGATTGGAGAGTCTAGATGACCCCTCGGTGTGGGTGTGTGAATTAATGTCCAGGGCGTATTCCACCGTCTCACCTGGTGACCGCTGGGATACACTTCAGAACCCCCTAAGCTCCTGATTAGTAATAACTGTGAACTTATGGAAGGGTGGGTAATTTGATTGTAATAACATTCGGTAATTATTTTTGGGATGATTATGATTGTTGGACACTGTGTTTTGCAAGATACTGAAGCAGAAAGTACCCAGAAAGGGTTTCTTTGTGGTTGCCCATTCCACAAAGATCATATGTGTATGTTCAAGGCTTTCTTTCATGAACAACATGGAAGGTTTTATATCTAGTTGTAGATTGCAGGAGACAAAATGGAGAACATATGAGAGGGAAAAGTGTAGAGAACAGGAAAGTTTCTAAAGAAAGGAGGATGAAAGAATGACAGAAAATCTAGAAAAGCTCTGTATACAGAGCTATAATTTATATAACGTCCAGTCAATACACTAACTTCTGTGTTTTGCTGATAAGTGTGCGCTGTATGCTTAGCCTGTTATCAAAAACAAATCACAGCACCCAGCAAAAAAAAAAAAAAGTCCCACATAAAGGACTCTCCCAAATTAGATCATCTGTTTTTGAGGCACATTTTCCAATTGCTCAGCACTCCCTTGACATAAACATATTTTACTGAAACATAGACGAGAATGAGAGGAAATAAAAATAATTCCTGTAATATTTCCAGATATAATAATGCTTCCAGCGAGTCTATAGAGGGAGTTTAAGCAGGCTTTGAAGTGGTTTTTTGTTCTTCTCTCACCGTTCTTTCCATTTTCTGACACCTGTGCTGACTTTTTTCCTCATTTTAATTTCCACCTACCAATTTGATCCCTTGCCATTAAAATAAAAACGTTATTCATTTACAGAAATTTGGCACAACTGGCACCAAATCCAACTTTTGCAGTTTTATAAGATTAAAAGAAAAAAAAAATTAAAAAAACAAATAAAATAATGAAACATAAAATGAAACAAACAAACAAAAAAACTCGAAACACCCATTTCGGACCAGGATCGACACCGAATTACAATTCACATCAAGTGCTTAGTTTCGGTCTATGCTATAAATAACAGGTTCCGAATCGATGAATTCACTCACCATTTAAGTTCCAGAGGGACTGAAGCCCCTCAACTCCGTTACTGTCATTACTCATGTTGCATGTTGAAGCACCTCCGTCTTATTTCTCCGCTTTTCCCCTCACCAAGATCCCTTCTTCAAGTTTTCCCCACACCAAAAATGCGTCCGTGCTCTTCTTCAATTCTATATTCCGTTTATCTGTTTTTTTTCTCTTTATTTTTGGGGGGTTATTCCTCCGTCTACTGGAGCGTCTTCTTTCGCTTTTCCTCAAATCACGTTCACCTGTTTGTTTGTTGCATTCATTTTCCTCAGGATGTCGCGCGCGTCAATCTGTTTGTTTGGAGGATCAATCGTCACAACTGATCAGTGGCCGGTTGTCACATCACTTATCGATAATAGGGGGGGGAAGAAGCCCTGGTGCTGCACGTTTTTCTCGGACATCAGAAAGCACGTCGTTCTTTCAGAGAGAGAGAAAGAGAGTAAGAGTCGCTTATTCCGAGAGAAAGTGAGAGACAATTATCGAAACAGAGAAACGGAGAGAGAGAGAGAGAGAGAGGGAGAGAGATAGATAGAGAGAGAGAGACATTGTGATGTCATTTTCCTTCAATATGAAAAACCATATTTTGAATATCATCTGTGGATTTGACTTCTGTGTCCATGTGAAGTCAACACGGATGCCATCTTTTCACTGTATGTTTGATGTCTCTTCTCTGTCAGTCGTTTTTTCAAAAATAGCTTTTTCTCTCCCCACGGAGAAGAGAAGCACTGTGGTACCATGCAGACTCTGAGGCTTGATGGTGGAACCCATGCTGGCTGACCCTTCACAACTGCAGAGACAACAGGCATCTCCCAGGCAATAATTAGTATTGATCTGGTTGTTCTGTCTTCCTGCTTATTTCTGTTGGTTTCCTATCAGACACAAAACAACTTGTGATGATTTTTATTTAAATGTGAGGGTCAACCTTGACACCTTGATTAAACAACTTTGTGGAAACTGTTTAATGTTGTTTGTGTGATCCTGTAAATCACAATTTTTTTTTTTGTATTTAAAAAAAGAAGGTGAAAAACTACAAACTGTTGCAACTGGAGCTGATGGGAAACTTCACTTGAAAATTTCATGTGAGCAGCTTTCTTTGCAGCCAGTGAAATTGTTCTGATCTGTATGTTATGAGTAAATAATGATTATGTTAATTAACAAAAGTTGCATATATTAAAGTGCATTTTAAAGATATCTGGATATTTCTGAATAAATCTATGGCGGTTCTTTACTGTTGATTAGAATGGAAAAAAAGGATATCAGGTGAGTCTGTATAAATGTTACTTTGTCCTTGTATTTTACAACCTGAATAATCAACTTCACCAACTACTTGTTGGCTGCTGCCTGAATTTGTCTCAGTGATACCACATCCTTCATATGTTTTATTCACAGGATACTTAATAACAAATTAAATGAAATGAAAAAGTTCTTTATATTTTCAAAATACGTGCAAAACGCATAATGAAATGAAAAAGTTCTTTATATTTTCAAAATACGTGCAAAACGCATACTCTGAAGTCATCTTTCTGTATTTCATGCTGGAGTGGACCTTTTTCAGGAAGCTGTGGTTTGCAGTGACCCTTTCATAGAACTCAGAGGAACTATCATGAAAGTTACCCTGAGTAATGAGCGGTGCTTTTAAGGTGTCCACTAGTCCCATGCAGTTTCATGGACCAATGAACATCAAGCTACAGACACGGTGGAGCATTTGAATTGGTTTAGATTACAGATCGCTATGACAACTGTGTGAGTGACATACACTGGGGCCAAATACAACGAGTTCCAATTGGAATGCACTGTTATGGCTTTAAATGACTTGTTGGCATGTGTAGCGTGTTGTCGATTAAAAAAACAGAGAAAAAATCGAAACGCCTAGGACGGACCTTGCATAAAATTGGGACAAAACAATGAGGCTGTTAAAATCCGCCGGGACACGGGACACAATGCTCAACACCAGGATGTCTGGTCACCCTAGATACAAACCTGCACACATGCATGGACATGCACCATGCACACACTCTCAATTTTAGGCTGAAGTGGCTGATTCTGGCTCAGTCATTAGCTTCTTATACAACCCTACAGGGAAGAGACTCTCTCTCTCTCTCTCTCTCTCTCTCT
>BJFM01001390.1:16290-47249 GCA_016586285.1 Arothron firmamentum
TCTCTCTCTTTCTCTCTCTCTCTCTGTGTCTGTCTTCTTGAGTGAGTGAGTGAGTGAGTGAGTGAATGAGTGAGATAGATGGAAAAACAGAAACCACTCAATCATTTATTTTCATCCATTTTTAGCACTTCTACAGTTGTATGCTGCTAAATAAAAACACTATTATTCTTGTCCACAATTTTTGAGCAAGGCCACACAGCTTTATCATAAAGTGTGTCATTATGAAATCTTTTTTTCCCCATTCAAATGACTCCTGATTTTGACTGTCTTTCATGTTAAAGATAACAATGCAAACATGGACACAACTGGATAATCCAGTCTTGTTTATATGTTTTTATCAATAGGTAACCATCAAATTTTCAACTCTACACATTTTAGGTTGTTAAACCTGTTAAGCTAGTGCCCCCTATCGGGTAATAGGTGGCTATTACAATAGTTGTAAAAAAAAAAAGTGGATATTGATAAACCTCCTTCCTGAAGATTGCTAAGGACATGGTAAATCTACAAAACCCAGTTTGGAAAAAAGCTTCAACAGGCAAAAAGCACAAAATGCCAACCTACAACCTTCACACTTGAGTATTGGTATGATTTTGATTTAAAAGGCTTGTTTGAGATGATTATAAAAGAATTAATCCAATCCAAATGAAGTTATGACTAATTTGATCAGTCATGTTTTGTCTTTTAGTTTAGCTGTGGAGTAAATAGCCAAAACCCCACTGATGATTCCCGGGAGAACACGCATATTCCGATACATGAAACCATAACCTTCTGGTGACAGTATGAACCACCTTGCCGCCTTTTAAAGTCCTTCTGCACAGACTTCAAGAGATACTGGTGCTGGAGTTGCCAAGGTTTACTGCTAACCTCACTGAAGGACAAATGGAATCTTGTTCGTGATTTCTCTGTGCTGGAATTACCAATGGTGAGTGTTTTTAGTTTAGTTGTTGGAAGAAAGATCCAAAAACCCACAGCTGGCTGCCAGATAAACATGCAGACTGCTATAAACAAAACCTGAATTACCACACTCCTTCAAATCCTCTGCAGAGTGTGGGGCCGAATGGGCTACTGTAATAAAATTATCATCGCTTGATCAGAAGCAGTTTGTAGACTATTACTGGTTGCAAAAGCAGCCTGCATGCATGTAAAATGCATATTCAACATAAAGAAAACATGATAATTCCGTTGTTCTTTTTGAAATATTTATTTAAATGAAATGAAATGCATCCTTGTTCATATTTTACCTTAAATAAAAAAAACAACTTCAAATTATTCTCTTACATCAAAAAACTCAAGTAAATCAAGTAAACTCAAAAATGTACTGTTGTAATTTTTTTTTTTTAAATATTTGGTTTTCAGTGGGTGACCACTATTTTACCATATTTTGTTAGATTTATATAAATATCACCAAAAATATTGAATGTCATCATTCAAAATCTAACAGAACAGAATATCCATTAATGTTAATTCACGAATATGTTTGCGATTGTGCAATCAAATTTGTGCTTGAATAGCTTGCTTTATCATATCGGTTCTTTATGTATTCTAAAAAAAAAAAAATTTAAGTAAAGTAAGTACTAGACCTTTCCACAGAAATTGTGATGGTGTGCCTCGACTCTGGCCCCACCCTGCCATCATCCCTCCTGCCCACCCACCAGTCACCTTATCAGCTGAGCAGACCCGTGTCTGAACCCAGAAACTGTTGTTGAAATGAATAGAACCCACCCTTTTTCAAAAGCAAATTTGGACCACTTAACAATGATCAACATTATTGTAGGTGGGCTTGTTGGAACTGGAGGACTTTAACATATACTGTATGTGAAATTTCATAACATTACATAAATCGATGAAGGAGCTACAACGAGATAAATACACCACACACAAACCATATCAACACACATTTAAGTTGGGTAGCCCCTCCCCTCTCCATCCACACACACACCGAACCCAGCAATGTCATGCAGAAACAATCGGTTGTGGTTGTGGTTGTGCTGTTTTTCTGGTATTTTTTGAACACTGAAATAGCTATTATGCTGAAGGCACAAATCACTCTCTCTTCACTCCCTCATCACTACCTCTTCACTCCCTCGTCACTCCCGCTTCACACCCTCGTCACTACTTCTACGTGCCCTCTAGACTCCCTCTTCATGCCCTCGTCACTACCTCCTCACTCCCGCTTCACGCCCTCCTGACTGGCTCGTCATGGCCCCGAGACTCCCTCATCACTCCCTCTTCACGGACTCGTCACTCCCTCGTCATTCCCTCATCACTCCCTCTTCGCTCCCTGGTCACTCCTTCGTCACTCCGTCTTCACTTCCTGGTCACTCCCTCCTCACTCCCTTTTTACGCCCTCATGACTCCCTGGTCACTCCCTCTTCACGCCCTCTTCACTCCCTGGTCACTCCTTCGTCACTCCGTCTTCACTTCCTGGTCACTCCCTACTCAGTCCCTCTCCACGCCCTCGTCACTCCCTCGTCACGCCCTCGTCACTCCCTCATCACTCCCTCTTCACTCCCTCCTCACTCCCTCTTCACTCCCTGGTCATTCCCTGGTCACTCCCTCTTCTCTCCCAGGTCACTCCCTCCTCACTCCCTCTTCACTGTCTTGTAACTCCCTGGTCACTCCCTCTTCACGCCCTCCTCACGCCCTCCTCACTCCCTCCTTACTGCCTGGTCACTCCCTGGTCACTCACTGGTCACTCCCTCTTCACTCCCTAGTAACTCCTTTTTCACTCCCTGGTCACTCCTTCGTCACTCCCTGTTAACTCCCTCTTCACACCCTCCTCACTTCCTCTTCATGCCCTCTAGACTCCTTCGTCATGCCCTCTTCACTCACTAGTCACTCCCTCTTCACTTCATCGTTACGCCCTCGTCACTCCCTCGTCCTGCCCTCTTCACTCGCAGGTCAATCCCTCTTCTCTCCCAGGTCACTACCTCTTCACGCCCTCATAACGCCCTCCTCACTCCCTCTTCACTCCCTGGTCATTCCCTGGTCACTCCCTCTTCTCTCCCAGGTCACTCTCTCTTCACGCCCTCTTCAAGCCCTCCTCACTCCCTCTTCACTCCCTGGTTACTCCTTCGTCACTCTCTCTTCACTCCCTGGTCATTCCCTCCTCACTCCCCCTTCACACCCTCGTCACTCCCTCCTCACTCCCTATTCACACCCTTCTGACTCCCTCTCCACGCTGTCGTCACTCCCTCCTCACTCCCCCTTCACACCCTCGTCACTCCCTCGTCACTCCCTCTTCACTCCCTGGTCACTCCCTCCTCACTGCCACTTCACTCCCTCTTCTCTCCCTGGTCACTCCCTCCTCACTCCCTCGTCACTCACGCATCACTCCCTGGTCACTCCCTCTCCCCCCCCTTCTCACACCCTCCTCACTCCCTCCTTACTGCCTGGTCACTTACTGGTCACTCCCTCCTGACTCCCTGGTAACTCCTTCGTCACTCTCTCTTCACTCCTTCGTCACTCCCTGTTCACTCCCTCTTCACGCCCTCCTCACTTCCTCTTCATGCCCTCTGGACTCCCTTGTCACTCCCTCTTCACTTCATCGTTACGCCCTTGTCAATCCCTCGCCATGCGCTCTTCACTCGCAGGTCACTCCCTCTTCTCTCCCAGGTCACTACCTCTTCACGCCCTCGTAACGCCCTCCTCACTCCCTCTTCACTACCTGGTCATTCCCTGGTCACGCCCTCTTCTCTCCCAGGTCACTCCCTCCTCACTCCCTCTTCACGCCCTCTTCAAGCCCTTCTCACTCCCTGGTCACTCCCTCTTCACTCCCTGGTTACTCCTTCGTCACTCTCTCTTCACTCCCTGGTCATTCCCTCATCACTCCCCCTTCACACCCTCGTCACTCCCTCCTCACTCCCTATTCACACCCTTCTGACTCCCTCTCCATGCTGTCGTCACTCCCTCCTCACTCCCTCTTCACTCCTTGGTCACCCCCTCCTCACTGCCACTTCACTCCCTGGTCACGCCCTCCTGACTCCCTCGACATGCCCTCTTCACTCCCTCTTCACTCCCTCTTCACTCCCTCCTCACCCTCTTCACGCCCTCCTGACTCCCTCCTCACGCCCTCCTCACTCCCTCTTCACTCCCTCTTCTCTCCCTGGTCACTCCCTCCTCACTCCCTCTTCACTCCCTCATCACTCCGTGGTCACTCCCTCTTCACGCCCTCCTCACACCCTCCCCACTCCCTCCTTACTCCCTGGTCACTTACTGGTCACTCCCTCCTCACTCCCTGGTAACTCCTTCGTCACTCTCTTTTCACTCCTTCGTCACTCCCTGTTCACTTCCTCTTGACGCCCTCCTCACTTCCTCTTCATGCCCTCTAGACTCCCTCGTCACGCCCTCTTCAGTCACTCGTCATTCCCTCTTCACTTCATCGTTATGCCCTCGTCACTCCCTCGCCATGCCCTCTTCACTTTTTTGTTCCTCCCTCGTCACTTCCCTGTCACTCCCTTTTCAAGGCTTAATCCTAACTCCCTAAACCTTCCCTAACCCTAACTCTAACCCTAACCATAAACCCTAACCCTAACCATAAAATGAAACTGTACCTCTAACCCTAAATCTAACCCTAACCCTAAAACCTAAACCTAACCCTATCCCTAAACCCGAACCCTAACCCTAAAACCTAATCCTAACCATAACCCTAACCCTAACCCTAATCTTAACCCTAAACTCATAACCCTAACTTTAACCGGAATTCTTGCCCTAACTCTAACCCTAAACCCTAAACCCTAATCCTAACCTAACCTAACTTAACCTAACCCTAAACCTAAACCCTAACCTAAGCCTAACGCTATCCCTAAACCCTAAGCCTAACCGGAACCCTAACCCTAAACCCATACCCCTGACCTTAACCTGAACCCTTGCATGTACCCGAACCCTAACCCTAAAATAATCCTAACCTTAACCTAACCCTAACCCTCAGATAACCCTAACCCTAACCCTAAACCCTAACCCAAACCCTAGCCCTAAAACCTAATCGTAACCATAGCCCTAACCCTGACCCGATCCTTAACCTTAAACCACAACCCTAACCCTAACCTGACCCCTTGCCCTAACCCTAAACTCTAACCCTAACCTAACCTTAACCTTAACCATAAAACCTAACCCTAACCTAACCTCTAACCTCAACTCTAACTCTAACCCTAACCCTAAACCCTAACCCTAACCCTAACCCTAACCCTAACCCTAACCCTAAAACCTAATCCTCACTATAACCCCTGACCCTAACCCTAACCTAACCCTAACCTAACCCTAACCTTAACCTAACCCTAACCAAAACCTAACCCTAACTCTAACCCCAACCCTTAACCCTACTCTAACTCTAACCCAAAGGAGATATGCTCCAAAGCATTGACAGAATAAAAAGATTATTTTTAGATAATACCACAGAAATTGTAACTGTTTGCCTCCACTCTGGCCCGTCCCTGCCATCATCTCTCATGCTCACCCACCAGTCGCCTCATGAGCTGAGCAGACCTGTGTCTGACCCAGAAACTGCTGTTGAAATCGACAGAACCCACTCTTTTTCAAACCTGAATTCTGAACAATTACCAATATTATTGTGGGTGGACTCATTCAAACTGTAAGACCTTAATATATGTACTATGTGTGTGAAATTTCATGACATTACCTGATGAAGGAGAAACGATGAATTAAAAACTCCACACATAATCCCTATCAACACACATGTATGTTCAGCAGCCCTTCCACTCTCCATCCACACATGCAGAAACCAGTGAGTCATGCAGAAACTGCCAGTGTGTGCTTGTGGAGAATTTCTGGGATTTTTCAGACACCGTAATACGTAGCTATTAGGCTGAAGGGACACGTCCACGTCCGTCTGACGGGCCACACGTTTTGGTGTATGTTTTGTTAGTGTGCGACCTACGGGGCCCATCACATTGTGATGTATGGGTCGTTCGCGTGCGCTTTAACCCTTATATTTTGAAAACCGTCACTCCTTTGAGAAAGAAAAGTCACACAATTCCTGAATTTTCTGCATGTTTTGATGGCTCATTTCGGTGGAACAAACAGTGTAGGAGGAGATACACGTCAAACTTTGTGATAGAATAAAGATTATAATTCTTTAAAAAGTCCCCTTTCTGCTTTTTTTGGACACCGCAATAGCTATTAGGCTGAAAGCCCACATCCACAACTGGCTGACCAAGTCACACATTTTGGTTTATGTTTTGTCAGTGTGTGACCTTTAGTGTTTTTTGGGCATCTTTAGGGAACCTTTTTCAATTTTTTGGAGATTTTTCTTGGCCCGTTCCAGCAAGGACCTTGAAACTTCACACACGACTGCCTTGTTGACACACGTTTTAATGTATGGGTCGTTAATGCGCGCCCTATAGACACGCATATATTCTCATTTTTGTGTCTGGGCTGCTAACATAGGCGCACAGGAAACTAGGAGGCACACAGGAAATATGTTCCCCACTCAAACGGGGAACAAAGTTGAGGACGACTCAGTTCCTACACGGACCTATAATAGGTGCGCATTCAAATATGGCAGCCAACATTGACCAAATTTTCCAAGAATTTATATTGAATAAAATCAGAGAAATTGAAGTCCAGAATGAAGATACAACGTATGTCACTACGGTGTTTGGACGGTAGTATTTCTGCTCCAGAATGTGAATTACGCTTATTCAGCTGGAGTATATAACGCGAAAGATTTGATAGTGCACCTTGTTGCCGTTGTGGTTAAACGATGCATCACACAAGCTAATATTAGCTTTGTATTTATACGTTTCTGCGCTTCAGGAGACAAATAATTTAGATTATAATTGTGTTTTAACTGATGATAGTGTAGCACTCGCATCAAATTTTTTGATGAAAATTGTGATTCATCGTAGTTTTTTATACGAAGTAAATCTACGAAATAATTATTCTTAAAAATATTAAGGAAATGCACACCCACCTGTACGGAACACAATACAGCCTTTAATCGAGAAACATTGTCGTTTTAGGACATCAATTTCATTTTGCAGTTATATGATATTTGTTTTTCATCGTGTGTTAAAAGTGAAAGGCCTGGAGTTGTGGAGACTGCTTCAGAGAAAGAAAAACAAGAAGACTTAACCACAGGTTCACAGAAGAAACACAAGAAGCACAAAAAACACAAAAGCAAGAAGAAGAAGAAGAAGAGAAACCGAGACAGAGATAAGGAAACAAGTTCAGTTTTTGAGAAAGGAGCCCACCATCAGTTAAGGTAAAACTTGAATAACGTTGTTTACACAAATGTTAAAAAAAAAATAAAAAAAAATCAACATACTATGTAGTATATTGAAAATTTGACATGTATATTGTTTAATATCTTCTGATGAAAATGAAGCTGGCGCCCTGTAGTTAATAGGAATATAGTGAGGAAATGCTCAACTGAATGAAGATTAGTGTAATATTTACCTCCAGAGTGATTTGCGTGATTGTATACAATACCTGCATCATCTGACATAATTATAAGGTAGCTCTAGTCTTTATCAGGACCAGTATTCATGCCTCTGTGTGCACCAGAAAACCATGCAACATTTTTTAAACTGAAGTGAAAAGTTATTTCCATTTTCCTTAATTATGAGGGCAAGCATGAAACACTTTCCAACCTCCTGAAGAATTTCTCTGTTCCTACTGTAAGTGCACCTGCAGGGTGCTGCGTTATTCCACTGATTCAGTCAGCATATTTGCAAAGAACATGTTGTGCTCTTTATTTTTTGCATAGAGGCCTTTCACCATTCAACAACACAAGCTTCTACCAATGTTTAGTACTGTGGGAACTGTCAAAATCAGGCGATTAATGTATGCTTTTCAACTGTGCCTTTTATCTTTTATTCATAGAAAAAGAACATCAACAGAAAGGGATACAGAACCAGGTTAGTGTGCGTGTGCATGCCTGTGTATGTGCACTAAGATGCACAGTTTTCCTTAAATATAATGTTTTATTTAATGTGAACATGATATGATTTTTTTTCCTCCTGTTAAAATCAGAATTCTCCTTGTACAGCTTCTCTCAACACAATTGCACAATCATTGTTGTTTCACATAATTTGCAGTATTGCCTCAATGTTAGTGTGTTGTTTCTTTCAGGTGATGATAATGAAAACAAGTCTAGATTTGAGAAATGCCACACATCAGGAAAAAGGAAAAAGAAGAAGAGGCAGAGAAAAGATGAAGATTCTTTAGATTCTGACACAGAATGTCCAACACCAAAGAGAGACAATAAATGTGCTCAGAGCTCACCACCAAGGCTTGTAGAGGAGTTGCCTGACATCATCCCAAAACAGGTAAAATCACACAAAAATAAAAGCAAAAAACAATGTTGAACTGTGCGATATCATGTGTAAGTGTTCTCTAATTGATTTGAATTAATGGAAGGCTGTGAAATATATATATACTACTGTCGTCTTAATGATCTTGTGGGGTAATATTTAAAGGTGGCAGACCACACTATAATAAAAACAACCGTTTATATTAATTGTTTCCCAACAGGACAGTTCCAGTAAAGCAAGAAGGCACGAAGAAAGCAATGTGTCACCTACACATTCCCAATCACCTTCACATTCCACCTCAGAGAGGAGAAACTCGTACTCTGGGTGTAGCCATCACCACTCCAGGTCCAGGAGTCGCTCCTCTTCAAGATTACATCCTGTAAGGGTAGAGAGCAGGTATGAAGACCAACAGTTCAGTTTTCAATTAATAGTACTGCATTTTGCCATTTTTGTCCAATTACACCAAATATTTGTAATTACGGTATTATAGCACGTTCCTAATATAGTGGTCTCCTAAAATAGTGGTTTGGTTATTTTGTATTGATGCAGCTGGCCCAAACACGTAAAGCATTTGACCTCTGAAAGCAATGTTATAGTGTTATTTTCAGGCTTCAGCTCACACAGTCCATTATAGCCAAAAGCGGTTGTGAATATCATTGGTTTGTTTTTCACTCACATCTTCGCCCACCAACTTGGCACAACAGCAAGACTTATATCTGTATCATCTCTTTAACTGAAGTTCCTCTGAGGCAAAGGGAGTCGTGGATGACTCCTCAGAGACAAACCGAGATACATCTGGAGATCTCCAGCCATGTGAACCGAGCTCCAGTCCAACTATCAAAGCGGAGAACCAGACAGCATTAGACACAGAGCTGCAGAGTGAAAAGCCGTCAGAGACAAAGGAAGAGGGATTGACAACAAAACACAGTAAGGAGTATTCAATACTGTTGTGCTTACACTGTATATAGCATGCTGTGACTATTGGACCAGCTGCAGCCATTACATTGTGTGAGACCTATTTATATTGTGTGTAAAGTGCACTCTTAAAATAGTCATGTACAAGGTGCTCTTAATAGGGTTGATGGATAGGTAAGAAGATAAGTGCACAAAAATACATAACAATACAATTCACTTTTAATCTGAAAATAGGCCAAACAAATTGAGCTATGTTTCTACAGAATTTTCTCAATTCTTTATATTATCAATTGTGATCATCTTATGATGACAACAAGAAAATAACATTAAGTCTTAACTGGTAATGTACAGGCAAGAAAAGGTATGCAAGCCTTTTGGAATTTCACGGTTGTCTGCATTGTCATTAAATGAGATCTGATTGTCATCAGAAACAGTTTGATCTTTTATGTGTTTTTATGAGAACAACCATAAAAACCTCTAAGTGCAATTCAAAGTTCTTGAGTTTACTTTGCCAGCATGTGATTCTGTTAGCCATTCCTCGCTAGGTTAATGCTGGAAGATCAGACTTTTCTTTGTGTTGTTATTTCAGGGACATTATATGTGTCAGTATACTTGAGGTTGAAGGTTGAAATATAAAATATATAATGTATTGATGTTATCTTTTCTCGTGATATACAGATGCAGCTTCTGGTACTTTTGAGCCAGTGGCGGACCAGTCTATCTCAACCAAGAGTGAACACACCAGTGGGCCCGCCTTGCCACCGTGCAGTGCATCTGAATACCTCAGTTCCTTGGCCAGCATTGCAAAATCGAAAAAGAGCAAACCCTCAAAGTCTCCACAGCGGAAAAAAGAATCTGAGCCATCAAAGAGACGCAAACGATCCCGCTCATCGAGTCGGAAGCACAAGCGAAGATCAAGATCCAGGAGCCGCTCGAAAAAGAGGAGGTCTAGATCAAGGTAGGGTAACTTTTTTCTTTTTCCTTTTTTTCGAGCCTCAACAAATCCCTCAAAAAACATGCACAATATTTTTTTTTGTCTGTGTTTATTTAAACTTTTGTGGATAGAGAATTAAGAAGAAAAAAATAAGCAAAACCTGTTGTTCTGAAATATCAATGCTTTTTCAGATCTGAGTTTATGACTGCTGCTTAACTGTTAGTTGTCTTGTCATCTTTAAGATCAAGAGGACGGAGATCACGGAGGTCACACTCGCGCTCACGCTCTCGATCAGCGTCGCGGAGTCGGAGGAGGACAGCATACAGCCAGAGAGACCGCTGGAAACGAGAGCCGAGTCACTCCCCTGTACTCATCCTCCGCAAAAATAGATCTCCAAACCGGAAACACTCTACCTTGAGCAAGAGCCCTCAACGCATCAGTGAACTAGGTCAGACTAAATTAAATTCATTTGAATTATTCATTGCATTATACAATTGTCAATCACTATGGTAGTCGCTCTGTTTTTCAGATTAACACAATACCAGAAAATAGGTTCCTTAAAATTTCTTTCAATAGCCTGGAACAACGGTCATAGAGCGTTGAATTGAGTAATTGATGTTTCAAAATTGGCATAATACTTTTTAGCACCAATTTACATCTTATCATATTAACTGAGAAAACAAAATAACTTTTGTTATTTCCAGATATGAAAACAACACATTAATTTAATGAACTGTATTTCCTCAGACAAGGAGCAATTATTGGAAATAGCCAAGGCAAATGCTGCAGCCATGTGTGCCAAAGCGGGCATGCCCATCCCTGCTAGCCTGAGGACATCGGTGCTTCCCTTCGCTCTGCCGAGTATGGCCATGAACGCTGCTGTGGCGAGTATGACTGCTGGTAAGATTTGTCCTTTTGTTTTTAATTTAAAAACCGCTCCTGAAGAGTGAACAACTTATTAATTTCTACCATGCACCTACAGAAATATCTCCAGAACAATTATTCTAGTCATTGATTATAAGACATTGGGAGTTTTTTTTTGTTGTTGTTTTTTTTTTTGCAAACTGTGGCACTATGTTATGTTTAGCTATATTTGTAAGAAAAAAAAAATAATTACAAGGCTATTAATCACTCAATCCTTGTAAGGAGGCTTGATCTCTAGTAGACTACTCCGAGCCCAGATAAGTAACTGCTTCTTAATGGGCTCCTGTTTTAATCTCTCTCTTTTCATAGCCACTATGACGGCAGCCTTGTCAAATATGGGCCCTCTATCGACACTGCTTCCACTGCCCACCATCACCAACAAGCCACCTCCTGCCATATCCCAGTCAAGTGTATCTTCTTTGGAGGAGGCCAAAAGGAAGCTGACCAAACAGGCAAACAGCATCAGCATCAAGGAGTTTACTGATGTAAGATTACATAAATAATACTTTTTTTTTTTTTTTTAACTATACAATGTGTATTCTTAATATACTGCATGAGGAGATGCTAACAAAACAAATGCTAATTTTATTTTAATCCTAACCTGAAGCGGAAGATTTTGAATTTTACAGCAGAAAAACAGGACTGTTGGAATAAATTTCTGTCGTGTGTGTCTGCATCTGCTTATCTAGAAATGCAAGATGATTGTAGACAGTAAAGGAGAACTGCCAGTGGCGTTGCCTCATGTATCGGATGATGAGGACAGTGGAACTCCCTTTGGAGGATCAGCTCTTCGGGAACAAAAAGCTATCAGCTTCAGTATCAATGTAAAAACTACATACACACCCACAGCATTTAAAAAAAAATATCACTGTGATTATATATTTCTCTTTCATTTTTCCAATTTGTCTTATTCTAGCTTTGTTACTACACTTGGATCTTATTTACATGCTTGTACAATGCTTTTGTCTATTAAAATACATGTGATTTTTATATATTCACGCTGTGTTTTAAAGTACAACAGCATTTTAATAAGGTGTAGGTAATTGCTGAAATGCACATTCCTATCCTCTTTTTTTTTAGAACACCACAATTCGTCCCACTGGACGCAGTGATGCTGGCATGGCCAAGGAATTCCCCGTGTCCTCAGGATCACAACATCGTAAGAAGGTCAGATGTGCTTAAGACATTTTTGTAGACATATGAAAATTTTAATATGCTCATTTTTTTTGCATCAATACTGAGCTATTGTTGGTGCACAATTAAAAATACATTTAAAAAATGGTTACATTTTTAAGTAGGATTAATCCCAGGATAAAAAGTTCAAAAGTGCCTGATAAATTCCAGTTTTTCTACCCATTGTTGTAGGAATAGAATGATAAATGACGTTTATATACATTTAGCTAGACATTACTCTATAAATTGAGGCCCAGACTAGTAAATAATTTAAATTGATATTTTAAACTAACAACATTACAACTCAGTGTGATGCGGTGTGCATGTAGAATTTGCAATAACAACAAAATGCATTATTTCCAAAAATAATCAAATCTGAATATGTTAAGTTTAATATCTGATGATACTTAAACGGTAGACAGGTAAAGATCAGACATTGGTTGTTGATTGTCTTACTTTGACACTAATTGACTCTGTTTTCCTGAGTCATCGGAAAATAAGTCTTCTACTCAGAAACAGGCTGGTTCCACCATCCTTTATTCAGACAATGCATTTCTATTTGATTTTTGCAGTAAAAAAAACACTTACTGTAAGAATAGTTTATTTTTTTAGTCTTTCACTTTGATTCTGTTATTCATCTATTTTTTTTATTTTTTTTTAATGATTGCATTATAAAAAAATAATGCCATCAAACCTGTTTTGATTCCTAGGAGGGTGAAGTTCTCGATCCCTATGGAGAATGGGTTCCTGTTGAGAAAGCACCAGACAAAGATGGGGCTGAATCCAGAAAGTTTCATCCCTCCGTTGCCACGGTGTCCACCAGCTCATCAGCAAGTGAAACGTTGACAGCAGCTGTCACTGAGGCTGTTGAAATAAAGCCCGTCTGTGCGCCCGACACTGACAGTGTCTTTCCAGATCCCCTACTGCAGGTGAGAAATAAACACAGTCTCTTATTTATACAGTAGTTATAGCTACATGTTTTTTTTTTTATGATATTAAAGCAGAATTATAATTCCTGGATAGGTTTTATAGTCGTCTAATCTTGGGAATCGAAAAGCTATCTGTCTGGTCCGCTGGATGTCTAGAGTGTATGTGACATTCTCTGTGATAACTTTTGGGATGTAAAATTTGTATGTGAATTCAAAAAAATCTGTATAAACTGACTCTGGGTTTGTTAATCTGCAGCCAGTAGATATCTCTCAGGCTGTCACTGAGAGAATAAAAGCTCAGAGGTTATTGGCTGAGAACCCTTACAACGTCCATGCCATCTGCATGCTGAGCCGTGCACAAGAGCAGGTACAATACACATTTTTTTCCTCATGCCCTTCATAATTAACAGTATAAAAGATCAACTTACATAATGCATAATTATTCAGATAAACTACTCAGGATTGTTTTAAAACTTTTAAAAGTTGAGATGTATCGAAGAATGTTGATCTATTAATGTGGCTACGTGCTTCATCTAACGTGCATCTTACTGAAAATTAAAAATAAAAAAAAAATTGGTGTAAAATCAAACAATCCCCATTTAAGCTCACATTGTGAAAAAAGACGCATCTGTTGTGCTAAGTGTAATGTTGCGTTTGTGTGATAGGTGGATGCGTGGGCTCAGTCCAACACTGTTCCTGGTCTTTTCACTGGATCAACTGGTGCTCAGGTCCTCAGTTCGGAAGAGCTTTCCAACAGTGGACCACAAGCTTGGCTGAAGAAGGTAAAGCGTTAGCTCCAGTGCTTGTAGGCCAGCGCCTAATATTGTGCTGATAAGTGTTACAAATAAAACCAAATATTTTGAGTAAAAAACAACCTCAAAGTGCGTTCTCACGGTCATAGTTATTGTTGTAGATAACGTATGACCATACAGCCATTATAATTAAGACAAGAAAATCAAAATCGCTCCGATGTAAACAGTAAATTGATTGGAGAACAGAGCTATACAATGGCAAAGTGGTAATATTATTTGAAATTGTCCCATTGTGTTTGTGTGTTGGTTAGGATCAATTCCTTAGGGCAGCTCCTGTGTGTGGAGGTGTGGGGGAGCTCCTCATGAGGAAAATGGGCTGGAGGACAGGAGAGGGCCTTGGGAGGAACCGTGAGGGTACCGTGGAGCCAATCATTATTGACTTCAAAGTCGATCGCAAAGGTGTGAAGCAACAACATGTGACCAGTAGCCCACTATTGTGATTGTTTAGAGTAGACATGCTATATGAAGAGAACAATGAGGCATATGACAACATTTTACAGTTTCCTCTTTTATAATATGAAGTATTTTGAATAATAGCATATTTTCCCTGTTATTCGACTGCAGATAGTCCTGGTTTTCCACAGTAACTCCAGGAAAATTGACATATGACAAGTGAAACCTTTTAGTTATGTAAATTAACATACATCAAAATACTACTATGGTGATGATGAGAATAATTCAGCTAATGATGCAGGTGCTACTGCTGCTAATCATGGTGATTTTTTTTATGTTTCAGGATTAGTTGCTGAGGGAGAAAAGGCGCAAAAGCAGACAGGGGGACTGGTCGTGACCAAGGATCTAATGGGTAACATACAGCACACACATAATGTGCTATGAAAAAATAGAATATTATAGATTGCTGTCACTGTCAGGTTACAATATTCTGTATATCAAATTGAAAGTAGCATTGTCAATACTTAATATGAAATCTCAAAACAGATGCACTGTTGTTTCACCAGTTCCATCATACAGTATACTGTGTGTGTGTGTGTGTGTGTGTGTGTGTGTGTGAGAGAGAGAGAGAGAGAGAGAGAGAGAGAGAGTGTGTGTGTGTGTGTGTGTGTGTGTGTGTGTGTGTGTGTGTGTGTGTGTGTGTGTGTGTGTGTGTGTGTGTGTGTGTATAGTGGGAAATCACATATCTCTTTGACAGAGGTAATAATGTGAACCTATCATTAAATTGCTTTTTACAGTACCATCTGTTCCAAAAATGCATCATCTTCTCCTGCATTGTCTCTCTTGTACAGGGAAGCACCCTGTTTCTGCTCTCATTGAACTGTGTAACAAGCAGCGAATATTGCAGCCAGAGTTCGTCATGGTTCATCATAGTGGTCCAGACCACCGCAAGAATTTCCTCTTTAAGGTCGGTTTTGCTTCTTTCCATCCGCCTTTTTTTTCATGTATGTGTTTATTTTGGATATCCCCTTTTTTCGAAACACTCAAAAGTGTCCAACTATGAAGTTCGGCTTTGCCAAATAGACATGTCAACATCGCTGATATTGTGGAAACACGTCTCATGCACTTACAAAATCATACACAATAATACTCAGGTGGCTTGTGGTAAATCTTAAATTTGTTAATATTTTGTATTGAATGTCCATCAGGCTTGCTGGTTATTGCCATTAGCACTAGTTTGTTTGAAAGAAGAGGATCTTCTCTCTGTCAGGAGGAGGAAGCAAATAGTCAATAAAACAAACCCTGTCGTGATTGACGTAATGTGGTGCCGGAGGCCAAAGTAACACAGTCAGGAGTAAATATGACAGCGTGGGAGATTTTGGAATTGCTTCATAAATCTTTGTGTTGTTCTCTCCAGGTCACAGTGAACGGTGTGGACTACCAACCCCAGGCACCAAGTCCCAATAAGAAACACGCAAAGGCCATGGCTGCTACGGTCGCCCTGCAAGCTCTGGGAGAGGTAACTGAGCACAACTGATTTCAAAGAATTCCCACTGCCTGCAACAGGTTGTAAAATCATTATTCATTCACAGTGGAGGCCAAAGTTATTAGAATAGCTGGCAGGTCTGGAAATATAGAATTTTTTTTGCTTTCGTGAAATACACAGGTGGTTGCTCTTTTTATCCACCTTAAATATTTGGAATGTCCCTGTGCACATCAGCTTGGTGTCAGCAGATTTCCTCAGAACTGTGACACTGTCGCCCAAAAAGCTTTTATTTGAACATGCAATAGATCTGTTTATTTTCCAACTTGCTACAAATTTGCTTGATGGTGTCAAGATCTAGACTCTTTTTAATGTTTCAGCTGATTCCTTAAATATAATTATAGTGTTTTTGTAATTTGGGCCACCACTGTATGCTTGAGCTAATAAATAATGAAGCTAAAACATTGTCTGATGAATAGATATAGGGATTCTGAAGTTGTTTTCGTCATACTAATTGTAAAATTTCTGATTTCTGCTTTTCAACTGACACATATCTGTTGTTCAAAGGTCCCTGTTGATGGACCGGGACTTTACACCGGCCCTGTCTTCACTGCTGCGTCCACTGGCCCGCTGTTCTCCACGTAACCGCACTGGCATCTGTGGGATTGATTAAGTGAACATATTTCTGGACTCTATTCATCCATCCATTTCCCTCCACTAATCCGGGGTCGGGTCGTGGGGAAGCAGGGAACGCCGGACTTCCCTCTGCCCGGCTACTTCACCCAGCTCTTCCGGGGTGATCCCAAGGCGTTCCCAGGCCAGCCGAGAGACGTAGTCTGTCCAGCATGTCCTGGGTCTTCCCTGGGGCCTCCTACCGGTGGGACATGACCTACACACCTCACCAGGGAGTCATCCGGGAGGCATCATAACTAGATGCTCGAGCCACCTCATCTGGGTCTTCTCAACCCAGAGGAGCAGTGATTCCACTCTGAGCTTCTCCCGGATGACACCCTATTCTCACCCTATTTCTAAGGGAGAGCCCAGCCACCCTACAAAGGAAGCTCATTTCGGTTACTTGTACCCGCGACCTTGTAAGCTCGGGACCATAGGTGAGGAGGAATGAAGATCTACCAGTGAATCAAGAGCTCCACCTTTTGGCTCTCTCTTCACCACAACGGAACGTTGCGAAGTCCGCATTACTGCAGACGCCGCACCTGGTGATCTCCCGCTCTCTCCTTCCCTCACTCATGCACAAGACCCCGAATTGAACTCCTCCACTTGGGGCGGAATCTCCTCCCCGACCCGGAGAGGGCACTCCACCCTTTTTCTGGCTGAGACCCAAGATTGTGTGCCGATTCTCATCCTGGGTCGTTTCACACTCGGCTACAAACCGATCCAGGGATATTTCTGGACCCCGGTTGCCATTATGGTGGCTTATTTATAGAAACATTGATACTTTTGGTACACAAGCACCGTCAACACTCGACCAGAACACACTTTTTATTGAGGTGACGTATGACTGATATTTTTTTAACCCCTAAAATAAAGTTTATCTCAACTAGGTGGCAAATAATCATAAGTTGTTTCAGTCAGGAAAAAAGTCTTTTTAATGTAAAAAAATATGTATCTCTGATAATATAGTAGTCTTTTTTAACCTTATACTGAGGGTATTAGCTGATGAGGTATTTAGTTTGAAATTCTCTTCACTCGCAGGAAGTTTAAGCTAAACTAATCCGTTAATTTAAAAAAAAAAAAAAAAAAATTATGTAAATGTTATGTTGGGTCTTTTTCTTTCCTCGCTTGTCCTGTTACTACATTTTCAGCATTTCAGTATTTCTCCCGAGTGAGAACATAAAAGTCACCTGGAAATGTATGAACAGAAATAAAGATTATATTTATGTTAAATAGGGGCAGAAAAAAAATCCAAGTGTGTTCATTTTTAAAAGGAAATATTAAGAATATTATTGCCCTAGCGTGCAGTCATTTTTCTTCAGGTGTGTGTTTGTTTGGGCCTTTTATCACGTTATATCCTCGTCTGAGGCTGGCCCAGCGCAGGCTGATCAGACCTGGGTGGGGGGGTGGTTGCAATGGAGGCTACATGAGCAAGACATACTGTCTCTTTCCGCTTTAGCCATAGGTAATAGCTGCGTCCTCTAGCTTTCTCTTTCCGAAGCTCTTTGCGGGTCTTCTGCTGAGACTGCTCTCTGACCCCAACGTCCTTCAGTAGCTTTGTGGTGAAACAAGCTACGAAGCCCCTGCAGACCACCTCCAATGGACACGCAAACACTTTCCAGCCCTGCTCCTCTGCTTCAGCTGCCAGGTTTGGACATCGCATCCTCCCACAGGACTGTCAACTCCACAGTGAAGACACAGTAGGATTTAGACCAAAGGTCCCAGGTTTAGTCTCAGGTTGGTTGCTGTAATTTTGTGTGGGATGGTGACCCTCTGACCTAAGGCTACCTGTGTTTCCTAAACCTGATGCATTTGATAGTTGTGAGCCTAGAGGCCCTCGTTTTCTGTCTATAACAAAGTTTGTTGGTTGTCAAAGTTTCTACCAAAGGTATAGTAAATATAAATAAGCAAAAATGTTGTACTATTTTTAAAGTGGATAGTAAAATGCAAGTTACCTCAAGAGAGAAAATTCAATCAGGTAAACTATGGACCTAAAATGTTTGACTAATGGAGTAGAGTGCAGTAAAGGGCAGAATGCATTGACTTGTATTCTACTGCCTCTTGTTGGTAGCCTGATGTATGACAGTCTTTTCTGACATGGTCACCATCACCAGCCTTTAGTCAGAAATAGACTGGGAGCATACTGTGTGGAGCACTAGCGTGCATGTCTGTGTTGGTTCTCATTCATCCAGGTCATTGTTATCCAAACCTGCAAGCATCTGAACTTGGTTAGGTTCTTGAAGACGTTTCCCCTCTTCTCCAAAAGGCTTCTTCACTTTGGAAACCTGACTATAGCCCTTGTGGACCATTTACATGTTAATGATCTGGGTTATCCCCTGACAGTTGATAGCTGGGTCGTTGGCCTAGTTTCACTTGTCTGTGCTTTCCCTTTGTCTGCAGGGTCACATGATAATGGAATCACCGGGTCTTATGAAAAGGTATGAACATTTGGATCACTGATGGAAAAAATGGAGGACTGTACCGTAAGTGGGTGATAAGAAATGTCTCAGTCCACTACCTGTGTTTAAAGATGAGCTGTCCAACTTGACATAAATTCTTTGACACCCCCTCTCAAACTAGCGATCTTCTCTAGCCAGTCCACGTATTTGGCTGTCCTCAAAGTGTCCTGTTACCTTTAAATGTAGGCTACCAGCTGAGTCCCGTCCTGAGGAGGTGGCTCGTCAGTGTTGGGCCATTCTTCTTGGTATTGTATGGCATAGATAACATTGCTTTTCTGAGTGTGTTGTAGTGTTTGAAGTGTACTAGGATGTCATGTAGAAGGTTCTCCGGAGTTTTACAGACAAGTTTGGGATAGAAATTCTGTGATGTTTTATTTCTCTCTTCATTCCTGTTGCGGTCTTGTTTCTTAGAGGTCTTGATGAAGGCCCAGTCCAGGTATCCAGTATGTTTTGAGAGCTGCCCTGAGATGTTCCTGTTCCTCCTTCTTCCCTTGACTTCTGGTAGGTATCTCGGCCCGGCGCTGTAAGGTTTTGTTCCAGTGGGTGGTGTGAGTAAAATAAAAATCCTTACTGCGCAGTCTTAGAAAGCCCGATTGTCTCCTGTTTCATCTACTCTGGTGAACTGGACATATTTTTCAGTACTGGTGGTGTGTGTTGAGAAAGCTTCTTGACCCGGGTGGTGTCAACATATCTAAACCAGCGACTGGGGATGGTACCTTTAAAGGATGAGAAGGCTCTGTTTTCAAGTTCTTCCATGTGGAGATTAGCAACTATGGGCGATACTGATGAACCCGTAGCAGAACCATGTCTCTGCCTGTAGGATATATATATGTATATATTCATCAGAAATAAAATAGCAGAAGATAACTGAATAAATTAGAATGGTAGATAAGGTAGATAAGGGATTGTCATCATACATATTTTCTTACTATATTATATATTATATATTGTTTTCTAGCTTTAAAAAAATGTATAAAAGCTGCAATCCTCAATAGATTTTCAATGTTTATATGTTTGTTATTTTTTAATCAAGAATCACTTTTGGTTTCATATTGATTAACACTTCTCTGGTTGAAAAGAACCAGACACGTCGATGACAATTACAGTGTAATTTTCATAGTTACCACTAGATGGAAGCAGGTGATTAAACGTCCACACGCAACAGGAAAATAGACCACTTCAGGGACCCTTCAGGTTCTTTACACATGGGTCACATCGAGGGAAGTTAGTATTGTTTCTCAATTATTGTATAAAACTGGCTCTATATTTTTTTTTAAATGTATTTATTTTAAAGACAACAGAAAAATGGGGGAGGGGATTTGCATTAACCAAACAAATAAAGTTGACAGCATGTGACCAGAGATGCATTCACTTCCTTACCTTACAGTTTTCTTCTCTCCTTCATATAAACTGAACAGGATAATTAAACTCAAACTTGTGTAAGTGATGTGAAAGCCATCACAACATAAACCTTTTTTGTCTGTTGTCTTCCTTCTATCACAGATTTCCATCATTTAGAGAGCAGCTCAGTCATCATGGCTATTTTTTTGGTTAGCAACTTTAACATCACCATTTTCTTTTTAATGACAGGAATGATCCCAATGTGGAAAACTGATAGAAACCTTTCATTTTCCCAACTTTATTTCCTTTCACTTGACTCATCTTGGTGCTACAACACAGATCCATCCTGTGACTGCATTATTTATTCATTGTTAACCTTTTAGGAATATAATTATTTCCACTTGCCTCCTGCCCTCCCCACACTTTTTTGCTATTAAAGGTATATTAAAATTCTATAAAATCTGGCTATTGATGAATTGTTTTATTTTTGCTTTACAGGATTTGCAGACAGAAATAAATCTCCCTATTTTTACTATGTGCCAATCTGTCTCCAGGTCTTCCGCCCCCTCCCTCCCTCTGTTCATGTGTCATTTTACAGCTCTTTTCTGTGGCGGCAGCATTCTGCCCCTATCACTCCTCCTCTTTATATCTCTATGTACAGCTCCGCAGCTTTATTTTTTTCTATCAAAGGTAAAGGTCAAGAAAATCCATATTCTTTAAGGCTGGATTCCCTTGTTTTCATCAATGGATGGAGTTTATCAACTGGCAAGGACAGTGACTTCTTAAAAAGTAAGTGAACTTCCACTGAATACTTACTTTATGCAATGTGGCGGATTAGCAATGATTTTTTGGACAAAATGAAGCCTTAAGAGACAAAACTAATTCATTATTGATCATTGATTTTGTGAAATTAGTGAAGTGTATAACTTTTGTATATTAAAAGTTTGCTGACATTCAATAAATGAATGAGTTAAAAAAATATAATACTAAGTTTTTTCCACAGGCTGGATGTGATTCATTTATTTATTTTTAAGATAAAAATGCACATAATTGTCATGAAATGTTTCATTTGTTGAACGTGTTTGTGCAATCTTTGATTTAGATTGATTTGTTTACTCATTTTTATGTTCAAATTGACCATACATTTTTAACACAGCACCTTTGTCCATCTGATAATATTTAAGCTTGTTTGTTAAGGTTTGATGTCTACTCTGGAACTCTTTCCTCATTGGGTTCAGTTAAAATAATTTCATTCATAATTTTATTAAAATAAAATTATTTTTGCACTCTGATGAAATCCTTACATGCTACAATAGCTTCCACTCCCACTAAGAAACAGCTTCATTGATATTGTTGCTAATAAGAATCCTAATATTAAAAATGAAAGAGTGATGTACAGATGCTACCAAACAGCTGCTGACAGTTTTCAGATCAGTGCCTCCATTATCAGCAGTGCCTCATGTGGGGCCATCTGAAGCCATCATTGGCCTAATTGTGTTATCTGCACCTGTGTTTGTCCTGCGGTGGCATGTCAGGTGGAAAAAAAAAAAAAAAAAAAGGATAATATCCATCATTTTGCCAAAGGGTATACTCACACCTGGGGTGTAAATAATAGCCTATCCAGTCGTGTGCACTTTTATAGGCTTATCTTATGTACATTTTCTGTAAAATGGTTTTAAATAAATACTGAATAATGGGGAAATGAGTACCTGATAAGTAAATCTATTCCCTCAGCTTCTTATTATTTTCTCTTGCTTAAAGTCAGGCTGCACTGTTGAAGTCATGGTAACGGCAGGATGTATTTACTACTGTATTGGTGGTCCCCATATAAAAGTCCCCAAATACACATTTGCTTAGAAAGTCAGAAAGCGTGTTGTTATTGTGTATTTTCTTTACTGATGCTAAATTATGCTTCCAGATTGTAGTGTTGTTGTTTTGCTGGTGAATCAAAATATTAAACAGCCCCTGATTGATTGGTTCTGTTGTCACCCACAGGGTGGTCTCTGAGTCAAAATCACACTTTAAACTTGCTGGTCAGGGGTTTGAGTAGCTGGAAGGGCAGATTGGTGTTCAGGGAATTGGTCGAGTGGTTTTTTAATTAGACTGACAAGTATACTAGAACCAAAATAACGCACGGATACCAAAAGGGGGCGCTATAATCAAGTATACGCTTCCTTAATGTACTCAGATCAGGAGTTGTAAACGCATGTATTTAAAATATAGATCTTAATACATGTCTAATATCTCAGTAATATGGAAATCTATCTGTTTGAAAGTTTATAGGTGTAAAATGTTGCTGTTTTGTCTAATCTGCTTTCATCCTAATGTCTGAGGTTGCAAAAAAGTTCATTTCTAGTTTTATTAGAAATACCATAACTGCATAGGAGTCACGAATGGAAGACTGTTGCATGCAGTAGTTTTCAATGACGGATCATGTATCAATCCTTGAATCTTCTTAAAATTTCTAAAACTAAATGGTATAAAATGCCAGGAAAAATAATGTGCCAAATCATCATTGGCATTGCCATATTCTTATTCATATAATTTCTTAAATGTGCACTTTAAAGCAGTGAATGGACCTTATGTGGGATATAAAGTAAAGCTCCTCAGTGTCACATGCAGCCTCTTCTGTGGCGTTCTGAACGGTCTCTTCTGGGATATTTACTCCATCCAACTTTAAAAGTCCTCAGAGGAGTATCGCAAGAATTGAGTTTAATTAGAGTGAACACTTTAAAACCTATTAAAACCCCTCAAATTAGAGCCTGTCTACAATAAGCAGCTGCAGTGTTTGCAGCCAGTGGAGGCTTAGTGTGATTTGTCGGGGCCCCCAAATTTAACATTTGGCCTCCATCTGTGCGTTGGGAGTGTGTGGTCTCCCGGCTTCAAGACCTCCGAGCGTAAAGCTTAAAGGGTTTTCGTGTTCGAGTAGGCGACAGAAAGACATCTGACACCCAGATACAAGTTAGAACCTCCTGCTTTTCTTTTCGCATTTCACGCCATTTGTTCCTCATGAGGGACGAAGAAGAGCGGACCAATGGAAATCCGAAAATCTCTCTGACATTAATCAGCACACTGATGCTCCTGTTGTGTTACTGGGCCATAAAGAGAGCCCAAAGAATAAACTGATGCTAGAAAAAAAAGTACACATAGTAACTTTTATGCAGACTTCAAATGAGATATTTTGTATCAGTGAAGTATAGCTTAAATTGTTCTTTGTTTATCTTTTTTAAATTAAAAGGTTATGACTATTTTCTATGGGTCAAAATCAATATATTTTGGATTCAGATAATGCTGTATTAATTCAACTTTTTTTATTATTCACATTTTTTTAAATGTTTTTTTTATTTAACATTTACAATAATACAAATCTCACAAAATATACATGCTATATATTATAAAATAAGTATTGGAGGAAAAATAGGATCAGAGCCACATATAAAAACTTTATTTCTCTCACTTTGTGGTTAAATTCTCCTCCAAATTCTATCTTACATCTGAATTTTAATTGGAATTACAGTTAACTATGAAATATTTCACCAGGATAAAGGTAACAAACTTTAATTAAATAAATTTTTTGGTATAATCCTCAAGCTATTTGATGCTTTGGTGCTTTCAAACACAACATCTCATACATCCAAACTGATCCAGACATTTTGTCCCAGTAGATGAATTACTTTATCATGAAACCCTCTGTTTTTTTTTTTTTTTACCCCCAGCAACTCTTGCATGAGTTATTAATATTTTTGTGAGATCTATTAATTTTTCTACCCTCTTAATCTTTCTGTCCCAGTGTAGCCTGTTTGGATCTCAGAGTTCATTTATCAGATTATGTAGGCACTCTAAAAGTCCAAGGTCATGGTAAGATAAGCTTGTATTGCCAAAATGGCATCGTTGATTTGGCGTGGATGCCTGGGTGGTGCATTTAATCAGCAATAGACTGATGAGAAGCACACAGCTACAACCATTATTTCATCAATAACTTTTTAACAATTATCCTGCTTGAAAAAAATGAAAACTTACTTAAAAACAATTTATTTATTTATTTTACTAACAGAGAGAGAGAGAAAGAGAGAGATTTGATAGGAACCATCAGGGCTCCAGTAATATGGATCTCACTGGCGCGACACCTTGTCTGGTGATTGGGTCTGGCAGCCACATTCACCACAGACCAAATCCCCCTTTAAATCGAATAAAACAAAGCTTCATTGTCTTCCGTACTTATTAGCTGTGGTTTGTTGCTCTGTGTTGGCCTACTCAATAGCCTTTAATGTTGCATATGTGTCTTATTATTATCAAGTGTTGCTTTTGGGTTCTATTTTTTTCCCCTGCTGACTTGACCAGTAAAAAAAAAATTTAAAAAACCACACAGTGTGAAGAAATACACAAAGTAGAGAACAGTCAATTTCCCAGCTGTCCTTTGCAGGGTTTCTGGAGCCATGCATTTTTGGGGATTGTTTTTTACTATTTATTTTTTGACACAGAACAAACGAGTCTTTTAAAGTGGCGATTTCAATGGGAATAAAGTAGCTTTGAACTATACACGACTGAAAACAAACATGATCTTTTTCATGTGTCTTTTCGTGTGAAGGACACAACATGTGTTTCATTTTGATTTCACCATACTTGACATTTAGTCCCATGGACAGCTACTTTTTTGGGGCTGCGATCTGCAGCAGATCAGACCATGACGTTGGTCAGGTTCCTGTGCTTTAAACAAATGGTTCAACCTATAGATTATTTCTAATCCAACATAATTTGTGATTAAATTTCTATAATAAAGGACAATTTCCACTCTGAATTCCAAAGTGTGACCAAACTGTTGTTTTGTAATTACAAAGGATAAAAATATGAAATAAAAGAAGAGCAAAGGAAGAACTTAAGTTTTGCCATTGTTGACCATTGATGATATTTTTAGAGACCGTCTGGGGATTCAGCACTGTGGACACTGGGTAGCATGGAAGATATAAAGAGGTGATGAAGAACAAGGGATAGGCAGAGGGAGAGAGATAGAGAAAGAGAGAGAGAGATTGGAGCTATCTGAACTGGCAGAGTTAAAGGGACTGGTGTAGATGGAGCTTTCTCCAGAACACCAACATACACATTCAATCTAGGGTCCTTACGTTGCCATCTTTGGCCCGAGGACTTGACATCATTCATTCATTCCCCGGTGGCAGAGATGAACTCACAAAAATAACCAATTATGAATCAAGACGTCATTAAAATCCGTACAGCAACCACACCAACATTTATCAGCCATCAGATTCAGTGCTGGAAAAGCTCTGCTAACTTTGTATTGTATTAAACCGTGTGTGACGTCACAGCTGTGGCCTTTACAGATGGCATCACATCTCCCCACATCAGGATGATCACATCACATTTGGCAAGAGCTGTTAAAGATTACTTCAATCAAAGCGGCCAAATCCTGAACAATTTATTCTTTCTTATAATACAAAGCGCACATCATCGTCCAACCTCACACGTCTCTTTATTGCACGTTGTTTGGTCGTATGTGTCTAAACAGAGAATAATTTGCTTGACTCTGTTTAGTCTGAGTCAACGCCACTTGTTGACCTGTGATTCGTCCCAGATGCCTCAGCTCTCTGTTGTGGTTGTACCGAACCGAAAGTTAAAAAAAACAAAAAAAAACCAACTGTATTTACCAGTTAGGAGCTACAAGATAAGTGTTCATCTTTAGTTTTTCACAGATCTGGTTCAGTGAAGTAAATAACCTTAGCCTTAAATTAAAAATTTAGAAATTACACATGGATTATCTGTGTATGCACAGATCACAAGAGTCTGAAAGAATTTCTGGACCCTTTTCAGTGGTTTTTACTCGAGATCTATGCTTTTATGGTCTTGATGCTAACTGTTTCTTGTCAAGAATTAAGTAAAGGTAAAATTCTTTTTCTTTTTTTCCCCCTCCCAGCTCCAAACGCTGTGCCTAGGGCCCCTCTCAGCATTTCCAGAGGGATGGAGCAGCTCCGAGGTGCACTGAGGGGAACGGAGAGCCCCAAGCTTCAAGACAGCATCAGCCCACAGGAAAGAGTAGAGAGAGGGGAGAGCCTGGTGTCCAGCAGACCCCTGCTGAGCAAATCCTCCCATCTGGAAGTCAATGGCAGCCCAGCAGCTCCAGGAAATAGACACAACGGCACACCACTGAGACCGTTCGGAGGTGGGGGGGCATAGTCATAATTTTTTTTTTTTTTTTTTTTTGGAGGCAATTTTGTTTTGAAACCTAAAAAGGGATTAAAACGTCTGATCGAAATTGTGTAATTATCCATTTCACATTATTCATTAATGAATACATTACATCGGTCTGGATGCATTTGTGATCCAACATAATAACATTATTATGATAAACAGGGCTGAAATTCCTCTAGATAGACTCGTGGTGTGTGCACACTGAGTGCAGTTCTGCAATCCTTAATTTCCCAAAATGCAAAATAATTCATTTCTGACCCTGAGAGTCATCCTCTGGTATGCTTCAGTACACTTGGCATGTCTCCTTAGAAATAATAAAATGATAAATCCTAATGATACAGTATACGATATTAAAATTGTACACATAAATCTAACAAACAAACCTTTGTTTGAAAGTGCTGTCCCATTTCTTTGGAGACAAAGACATGTAGAAACACTCTAACTTGCCCATTAATTAACTGTAAATGTCTCTTCACACATGTGCAAGTAATTCCATCCAACTGTGCAGTGACATTGTCTGCATACTGTGTTGATTATTTGCCACCCTCATACACACATCACATGAAGCTGGCTTGCAGCTAGCTACAAACCTATTCCATTCTCATGGAGTCAGCTGAGCACCACACCAGTGCAGAGATCAACGTTTTGCTGTAATTCCAAATTAGAGATTCGAGATTAGATTATAGAGAACCATTATCTAACGCTTGGATTTTGTGGTGGTGTATTCCAGTTGCACTGGCTGAACTAAGCAATGATAGTTACAGTGTTTGTTAGGTCTTTGAAGGAGTGGCCTGACTTTAACCTTATCTTAGTTCTTATCTTACCCCTAAACCTACCCCCTGAGTAGTCTTTAGATGTAGCTTGTAATGAGGAGGTTATCCTCCCACATCCTCCATTTTAGTGGCTGTTTGATTCTCAGCGTGCCTTTTGGCTCGGCCTGATCTGTCGCTGCCTCATCAGAAGGATATATTGCCTGTTAATTAGAAGTTCCTGTGGGACGGAGCGGGGTGTGAATGCTTCCAGACTGGATCTCTCAGTGTGTACGTGATATAGAACAGCCCGACAGGAATCAGTCCCACAACCAGTGCTAAATGATACGGATAATGCGAACGAGAGGTTTCTGGAAACAATTTATATTCTCTGTTGGTTTTAATTTCTCATGCACAGACAAATAATTGCTGCCACTGAAACAAGCTTCCAGCTACTGCAGAAGCATTAAAGACCCAAACAGAATGTTCAGTAACGGCTGCTGTAAAAGCTCGTATTGTAGGAACCTTGTAGTGCTTGTTTAAATTGAGATCTGCATGTCAACGGGCCAACTTGAATAAAGAAGTTGGGGAGTGGCGTCTCTACAGGAGCCAGATCAATCATGGCGTTGTGTTGACCATGCAGGTTTGATGATCCCAGTCTACTGCGTGGTGGAGCACGCGGACGCAGGCCTAGCTGGTGACTTTGAGAGCCAAGGGGACCGTCACGCCGAGTTTGTGCTGGTGCGGAAAGATGTCCTCTTCACGCAGCTTGTGGAGACAGCGCTGGTGGCTCTAGGATACTCACGCAGCTCAGCTGTACAGGCTAGTGGTAAGTAGCACGGGGGGGGGGGGGATGCTTAGAAAACAGCTTTTCATCCATCAGTAGTGAGGGGTAACCTCAGTTTAACAGAAAAAAGAAAGAAAGCATACCTTGGGAAGACAGCTACTTGGTGGTCGTGCATCTTGACAGATTGGATCGAAAGAAAAAAAAAGAGAGAAAGAGGATGTGAGAGGAGAAGGAGACAGGGAGACACATACACAGCATTACTACTACTATGACTATGAACACCGCCGCTGCTACTACTACTACTACTACTACCACGACGACGACGTTGACTACTATTCCTACTATTTAAGTGCTTTAGGTAACATCTATAATACCTGGGAAATGTTATTACAGACTCGATGCCTCATCATTCCAGCATTATTAGCAACATTGGGAGTAGGAGTGGCTTTAGATCACTTCAGGCTAATGGGAGACCTAACGGTTTAAAGTTATGATTATTGCAACAAGGCAAGACAGTGACCCCCTATGACCTTCAGAACCCTGTAAGTGTGTACATGTCAGCCGAACACGCCATACTCAATCAGTTTCTGCCGGACTGTTGGACAGCAGAGTCCCAGGTAAAGTTCATCAGAGAGATGTTCAGTGTATCATCGTCCCTCGGCAGCATTTTCAAAATTTAAAAGTAAAAGTGTCTCCTAATGACAGCATATATTAATATGAAAGTATTCTGTGTGTTTTCTTTTTGGTTTAAATAATTGAGTAGACAAATATGGTGCAAAAGACTAAACACAATTCTGGCAGATGGTATTATTTTATTTTATTACTTGCGTGGCATGAAAATGTGTTTGCTTTGTGAAAAAAACAAATGAAAATGTTGCAGGTTCTAATTTGTATTGGCAGACTATTCTAAAACGCCCTATGACCTTTGACTTAAATGGTAGGTCTAGAAATTCAACTGAAATGGAATTTTATTGTATTATACCTCATATAAAAGGTAATAACAGATGAACCAAACTTTGAGAGGACACATTGAATTACAGTTTTTGATGATGAAATGACTCCACAGGAAGGTTAAACCAGAACTAAATCAGCATCTGTGCTTGTCGCGGCAATATCATAACCATTCTATTAAAATAAGAATACACAGCGAGCGGGGTAGTTGACATTCCGTGGTGTGTCCCGTAAACACAGGGCAGTTTAACCAAGTGGTTGACGCCCTGTGACCCCCCTCACCTCTCCCAAATGGCTAGGTTTTGTCCTGAGAACTAAGCCTTTTCTTTTCAAATAAATAATTTTTGGCTGGAGTCATGCATTTTTTCGCCGCTGCGGTCACAACCAAAATTATACAGAGACTATTTTCTTCTTCAGTTTGAGCTGCCTCTTGCATAATTTTGGCTGGACCATGGGGCCCTTTTTTTTTTTAATTCACTCGCACATTATGGCTTATTAAAAAAGAGGCAATTTCTTGTTTTTACATGGTTACTACCTCATGGGTTTAAATAAAATGTTGAATAAAAGATAGACTAACTGTAGTGTATGTTACTTTTTTCAATGCTTGCTCTGACATTAGTCTTGTAAACAGCCATACCAAAAAGGACGTATTTTCTTTGTGGGCATTGAAAGTCCCCTCATGGGTCAGAGCCTGCATGGTGGACCTGTGACCCCACCTTTAGTTTGATGGCCAATCTAAGTCCCCTCTTTTATTTACAGCAACTTGGCAGCTGAGAATCTGCAGTTCTGGGTGTGCAGGCCACTTGAGTTGCCTGTGAAAAAAAATTGCATACTTTTAAAAAATTGAAAAACATGAATACTTAAACATGAATAAGACATGAATACTTAAAGAAAAGAAAGAAAGATAAAAAAAAAATGAATGTAAAGATACATATGTGATTAGCTATGATCAGAAATGATGACTTATGAAGCAAATCAGTAAAATTGAGCCCACTCCTAATAATAATTTCATTGAAGGAGGCCGTAAAGGAAGGTCAGCTTTAGTACATCTCGGCAGTGATTATTAAAGCTACATTTTCATGCGCAGGTCAGCTTTAGAAAGATGACTTAATTACACTGAACAAAAATATGAATGCAACACTTTTGTTTTTGCTCCCATTTTTCATGCGTTGAACTCAAAGATCTAAAACATTTTCTATATACAAAAGGGTATATAGAAAATATACCATATGCTGTTTCTCTTAAATATTATTCACAAATCTGTCTAAATCTGTGTTAGCGAGCACTTCTCCTTTGCTGAGATCATCCATCCCACGACATTCGGCTGCCTGCCTCCTCGTGTTGTGAATGCTAAAATGGTAGAGTCTGGCAGTCCAAGGCCATACAGTGTCTGGATTTGATTTAGTCAAGCACAAACGTGACTAGCTCTGTTTGGTAACAGTTGTCGGAAAGTCGAGGTGTGTGTGGGTGCGTACAGGATAAGGCAGACAAACAACAGAACAGCAAAACCAGAATGATACCCTTTGGGACATGAAGCTGACCAGATATTTCTCCTGAGATAAGCTTAACTGGTGGATTTGCTTTCTGTTGGACCCAGGGATCATTAAAGTGGGCCGCTGGAAGCCGATGCCCATCCACTATTTAACAGATGCTCCAGAAGCAACAGTGGCCGACATGCTGCTGGATGTTTACCACATGGTTACACTGCAAATTCTGCTACACAGGTGTGTTTATTAGGTCTGTCGAACATTTGCACGGTACAATTTGGTTATGCTCTTACCATTTTTTTTACTGTTCATTCAGATCAATGACTATTGTTCCACTAAACTAAACTCCCAAACACTCTATTGTTGTTAATGTTGTTGTCTCCATTGGAATGTGTAGTCATTTATTGGCAGAAGTAATAAAATTTAGTTGCAGCAAATGTGGGGGGAGCCCCCCCCCCCCCCCCCCCCCCCCCCCC
>BJFM01001390.1:51911-93064 GCA_016586285.1 Arothron firmamentum
GGGGGGGGGGGGGGGGGACATTTCTGCTAAGACAGACAGTTTAGAGCAGGGGTGGCCAACCCAGTCCTACGAGATCCTCTATCCAGCAGGTTTTCCATCCTACCAGGCAGACAACTGCTACCCTGTCACCAAGGTAACGAGTTCCAGGTCAAACCCATTGTCTACCCAGTAGGATGGAAAACCTGCTGGATAGGGGCTCTCGTGGGACTAGATTGGCCAGCCCTGGTTTAGTGTGTTGCTGCTATGGCAATGATTATATGTGAAGTTAAAAATAAAAGTAATACATGGCTCACAGTTACAAATACTGTAATTCTACAGTGGTTCATTCTGACACAGACGTTGTGATGTCTACCTTATTTTGTACTCCTGATGCTGTGTGGGCTGCAGGAAAGACAACTGATTATCTGCTCCTCCAGGGTTGGCTGTGCGAGCTGCTCAGATGGAAAGAGATCCCCAACCCCGAGAACCGAACGCTTTGGGAGAACCTCTGCACCATCAGGAGGTTCCTGGAGTTGCCGCAAGCCGACAGAGACCAGGTCTACGAGGAAGAGTCCAGGCAGCAGCACAGTGACCGGCTGCACACTGTGCTTCACACCCCAGACCAGGTGGTGCAAACACAGGCCCGAACTATCCCTTTAAATCTCTCCTTGCAACTGCAAAGCAAAAGATGGCAGTTAGCAAAACGCTCACAAAAGTGTTTCAACACATGAGAGAAATCTTCAAGTCTGTCTGTCTGATACCACCACCTGCTCCTCTGTCATACTGGTGTCCCATAAGTCATTGGGAATAGCACTGGTAAATGAACAGCCCACACATTTCCTGCTAATGTCCCACCCTCCCCCAAAACCAAAGTGCATTCCAGCCTGACCCTAACCTTAATATTATTTAGAATTTGGCCTGTAATTTTTGACGCAGCCAAAAGGATTTGACTTTATCTTGATTTAGGTCCTTTCGATTTGATGGGCAACAGATGGATGGTGTCAGAAATTCCTGTGTTTTAGCTGTGCAGGCTACCCCACCCTGTTAATGAGCTTACGTAGAGCCAGTACTATGTGTTTGAGCTTGTGTGCGTGTGTATTCTTGTATTTGCCTCACACTGAATACTAAAATTCTCATTCCACCAGCATAGTGGGGATGTTTTTGGGAAGTGAGGATATTTTGGCTGGTCCTCACAACTTCTAAGGCCTGTTAGAGGATGAAGATGTGGTTTTAAGGTTGAGATTAGAAATGGGGTTAGGGTTAGGATTAGTTGTGATGGTTAGGGTTAGGGCAAGGGGCTAGGTAATATATATGCCTATGAAAGTCCTCAAAAACATAGAGACACAAGGATGTGTGTGTGTGTGTGTGTGTGTGTGTGTGTGTGTGTGTGTGTGTGTGTGTGTGTGTGTGTGTGTGTGTGTGTGTGTGTGTGTGTGTGTGTGTGTGGAGTGTGTTCAGTCCACTGTGTTTACTTTTATACTACTTTTTCATTGATGAAGCTGCACAGGGAAACTGGGTGGTCTTTAGAAAGTGCCCCCTTAGGGGCTGGGCTATAGATGCTTCTGTGCCCCCTTACTTGAATGTTTAAAAATAAAATTAATCTCAAAGACTGTTAATATTATAATAATGATATCAGCAAAGAAGTCTGAGTGATGTTTGGAAAATTAAAATAAGATAATTCAGTTCCTTTATTAACAGTGCAGAAATGTAGTAATGTGTTTGTTATCAAACTTTACATATAACTTTATAGATATGGATAATACATAGTAGATATAAATATTTTTTTACTCTTTAAATATTCAGATGAAAATACAGACTCAGTTGTAAAATTTATAAAGCATCATGTTTTTAATTTATTCATTTCTCTGCTAATAGAAAAAAAATTTGCAAAAAAATCAAACATTACAATATTAAATTGAATATTTGACACATTCTTGCTAATTATACAGAATTTGTTGTGAAAATATCTGACTTATTTATATTAATTGTAAGTCCACATGGAGCCATGATTTATTCTGTTATGGACAGAGCCACCCGGGCCACATGCATTTTGAAAGACCACTATAAATATCTAATAAACATAAACTGCAAGATGCACCAACCTTGATAATGCATCTGACAAATTCTGCCAAAAACAACTGAGGAAAGCATTTGTGTGTCAAGGCATGCATTTCATGTAAGTTGTTGAGCTATGCAGGCTACTCATTTTTTTTCTGATTGATTCCCTTTTAACTTCCTATTTGACGCCATAAAATAGGTGGAAAACGCATTTAGAAATCTTGAAGAAACTTTACATATAAAATGGGAAAATTTCTGAATTGCAAGTAATACTGTAATTGTTACAAGAACCAACAGGAGCATCCTTTAGAGCAGAAGATGAAACACTTTTAATATTCAAGATTATCATATATATTTTATGTAAGCACTTGATTTGAAATGTTGAGTAACAACAACTTCCTGTTTTGTTTTGGTTTTTTTTTAAATTATTAGACACACCAGAGACTGCATCCACCATCTCTGACAGCTCCATCTACAATTCATGAAGAGCTACAGCCCATCTCATTGCATGGCGCGGAAGATCATCTTCAGCATGGGATGAGTCCTGGGAGTGGAGGGGGAGGTCAAAAAAAGTCCCGCTCACGGACTCGCATCTCTCTCGAGGCTCTGAGAATCCTGCAGAGCTTCATTGGTGATGTGGGGCTGTACCCAGACCAGGAAGCCATTCACACTCTGTCAGCCCAGCTGGATCTACCTAAGCACACAATTGTCAAATTCTTCCAGAACCAGCGCTACAATGTCAAACATCACAGTCAAGCCAGAGAGGGGGCCCTCAGGGAGGATGACCAGGAGAGCTCCAGCCTCAGCGAGGATGCTGTTGACTCGGCAGATACCCGAGGGGAGGAGCCTCTCTCTGCTGGTGAAGAGCTGAGCAAGGACAGGAGGGGATCATATGCAGCGTTTCAAACAGAGGGAGAAGTAGAAGAAGGAGAGGTGGAGATGGAGCTGGACAAGGAAAAGGATACTGAAAAAGGCTCGGGACCAGCATCCATGTCTCCTTACAGCAGCATGGACAGTCCCCAACAGAGATAATACAGAATTGGAGGACACAGACTGTTAAACCTAGACAGGATGAGGCATGTTTACATTAGAAAGGTCATCATGAGCCAGGCATAGCAGGGCAAATAAGTTAGGAATGATTAGGCAGTACTTTTAGTTTGAAACCACGGGACCTCCTGAAAAGTAATAATTTGTTTTGGCTCAAAATGTGTTGGAACTTTTGTTGTTTAAATGGAAACATATTTCGATCAACTGAATAATTATAATATATGCCAAAAAAAGGTTTCAGGGGCTTTTTTTTTTAGAGTGTTAATGGAATAAACATTATGTTTGACAGTTTTGTTTTCCAACAGAACTGCAACAGACTCAACATGGAACTCAAAGGATTCGATTTGGCACCTAGCATCAGTTTGCAATTCCTTCGACCACAACTTCCAGCAGGCCTTTGTTTTTTAGACAATAACTGTACTGTACAGTTACTTTTGGAACCATAGAAAACCTATGGAATCTATATGAAGTAAATCACTTCAGGCTGCAATGTCAGAATGTTTATAATATGAGAGGAATCTTTGTTGTGACATCACATACTCCTGGTAGCGTAGCAGTTTCATGAATTCACATATCTGGGAATACCAAATTCATCTACAATTAAACCATGAAATTTGAGAGTGAAATGCTTCTACTACCATTCTTTAAACACAAACTATGTTTTTTTTAAAAGAGAGTTCTTCAGATCAACAAAGTTCCAGAAAGAACTAGCTCACTTATCAGTTTACCTAAGCATGCTTCACCATCCTCTCATGATCACTTTCTAATTACCTGGTTTTGCGTGAAGATTCTGAGGTGTTTTCAAAACAGATGGGAGACGTAATCCCACCAGCATATTGCAGGTCCCCTTTGGGGTCCTTTTCACATGCGATGCTGAAACTGCTTTAGCTGGTTCTTCTCTATGCGGAGGAGCCTCAGCTGTGCTTCTGGCTCTGCCCAAATATCCAAACAAAACATATTCAAGCTCTATTTATTCAAAATCTCATTCTTTTAGTCCAAACCTGAAGCTCTCGACCATAGGTGAGGGTTGGAATGTGGAGTGGACAGGAACTTGAGCCTTCCTGCCCAGCTTCCTTTTCAGCCCAAATCTAAATGCTAAATAGTTCACAGAAACTGATCTACCTGTCAATCTCTCTTCTTTCCACCTTTACTCATAAAAAAGACCTCAAGAACATCTCAGCTTGGGATGGCGACTCCCCAAACTGGATAATTTGCCCCATTTCTAACCTAAAAACCTAAAAAAAATGGTTCAACTCATATTTCAAAGCATGTACACAGCTTCATTTATCTTTTAAATATAAAGAATAAGAAGTATTTTAATACACTGAGAGTGTTTTTTGTGTCGTTTTATGTTTACAGGTGAAATAATTGATACCAATATAAGGAAAAGTGTTTATAGTTTACAGTATTTGCAAAGACCACCTCACAAAATATTTAATTGGCTCTTATAAAAGTGCACAGTCAAATTGTACTGGGAATAGGAGGTCAGTACTACTGATGGTGAACAATAGTAGAAGTCATACTTTAGTATAATTTAGTTTCCACTGACTCTCAAGGCTTAAGTATATTTGAAAACATACACATGGGAGGCTTTAAGTCCCTGTGTTACCTCCACCTAAAATATCTGAGCCAAAACAGCTCAGGATCATTTCAAAGTTACTCTGACATTAATATTTATTTTTCACATTTTCTTTAATCTCAGTATTGTTTTTATGATGTATGTTTTTGTTGGAAGCAAATGCAAATATACCAAAAATTTCAAGAGTAGTTTTCAGTCTGTACATGTTGAAGACATTTTTTGCTGATATTTCTAAATCAGACTGATGAAGACCCACATGATTTTTTTTTTTTTTTTTACATATTTATATACATTATCATGTACATGTTGAGTTTTATCATGTGAAATGTCACCACTGTCACTCGGTTTCATTTTCTAATTTGTTCCTCTTTAAGACTGATATGAGATGGTCATAAAAAACTGATAAATATATCAAAACTACTCTGTGAGGCTCTATATTTGTGTATCAGCTAATCCGTATACACCGACCCTTTGAAGCATGAATGATGATCGCATAACATCTCCATTACAATGTTTTTTCTTAGGTGATTTATTACACTGGGCAGGGGGGAGAAAATCAAAGTTATGGCCTGAGATTCAGGTTGTCCACACTAGTCAAGAGATGATTAATCATATTTTCCTGTGAGCATATAATTCTGTTTCTTCTTTGCTTTCATTTGATGCCATAATATCCTTTTGTGTGTGTGTGTGTGTGGGGGGGCGGGGGCGGTGGTGCAGTGGTTAGCGCTGTTGCCTGACACCAAAAAGGTGTGGGTTCTGGGTTTGAATCTCGTGGGGGGTGGCAGAGGGCTTTCCATTGTGGAGTCTGCATGTTCTGCCCATGACTGCTTCGGTTGTCTCCAGGTATTTCCTCCCACTTTCCAAGGACATTAATTAGGGGTATAGGTCAGTAGCTATTCTAGAGTGAACTGACATGTGAATGGTTGTTTGTCTTTCCATGTTGGACCTGTGATGAGCTGCTGACGGGTGTACCCCGCCTCTCTCCTGAAGGCGGCTGGGACAGACTCCAGTTTGTATGTGTGTTATTATCTCCACGTCATAAACGACATTCATATCTATTGAGGAGCAGTGCAGAAGTGTGGCTGTTGAAAGAAGATGCAGATGTTGGAATAACCTGGCTCATTAGCGCAACTTGATCATTTCAGTAATATTCCAGTAGTAGAAGATGCATCAACTAATTATGCATAACATACTGATACAGAAAATATATGTATGAGTGATGTGTTGTGCTTTAACGCAGTGACTTTATAAAGCTGTTTGTGTTAATTAGCAATAAATAACACTACAAATGTTACTACAGTTCATTGGAGTTCTGCTTACAGCTGGCTGTCCCAGGCATAGAGAAGGCTTATGCTGTTCTGTGTGTGTGTGTGTGTGTGTGTGTGTGTGTGTGTGTGTGTGTGTGTGTGTGTGTGTGTGTGTGTGTGTGTGTGTGTGTGTGTGTGTGTGTGTGTGTGGTGGGGGGGAGTTTACATGGACGCAGGTGCTCCTTGGGTTGCTATTACCCAGGATGCACAGGGTGTGGGGGGAGATGGAGGCAATGCTCTCTGTGGAACTGGCAAACACACCTGTGATCCCCTGCTGGCATTTCTGCACGCATTCTGCAGCAAGTTAATACACACTCTGATAAACAGGCTAATATTCGCACTGGCAGCACTTTACACACCGCTGAATTCCATACGCTGTAGTGCTGACAAAGCTGACGGTGTGCACTGTTGGAATATGTCCAGAGTATGAAAGAGAGGCAATGGAGCTGTGCAGGATAAGTAAGAGTCTACTATGACACATGCTCTGTAACTTTGCAGGCACTGGTTTTGTATGTGACACAAACATCAACCTGTTTAAAATTCTATACATTTTAATGAAATCATAGAGAAGAATAAATTCATAAATACTTGCTCTGTATTAATCAAACACTTGTCTGATTGGCTATGTCAACATTCTTTGTGTTACAATAATAAGTACTACCCCGACACCAAATGTGTACTATTTGGTAAAATATCACAAGCAGTATGAATGCATCACTGGGTAATGAATAGAGGTTTATGATGACATAAGGCAGAAGAGGCTTGATTCAAAAGTGTGTCAATGCACAATGAGCTTGTTTCACCACACTATTTTTCCACACCATATCTATGTACAGTTTTAAACCTTCATGACACTGATGCATAATCCAGGCACTCATGGCAATATTTATTGGACAAAGTCCAGTAGGCCAACATTTTTTTCACCAAATAAGAGAGAGAGAGACATTTTAAAACAAAGCAACTGTGCTGAGCTACTGTGTATCGCATCCCAGGAGACCTGTGACGGGAGTCAGGGTCTCCTTAAACCACCAAGCATAGATAAAATTGCTCCTGCATTATCATCCTTGCAAACTGCTGCAGCCACTGAGAAGGCGCAGCTGCACCAATGGTCTCAACACCAGCTGCAGAGAAAGCCACCAGTTGGGGATTTCCCACTCCTTCCTCCTCTGCTGGTTCCCAGTGCAGCCTGCTGAATTGTTACTAGGTTGAATTGACACCGGCTGTTCGACCGCGATGCCGCCAACGGCCTTCAGATCGGATTTTCTGGTCTAGTACAATGTCTTACTTGAACAAATACCTTTAGAGTTACTTTTGAAAATAATTAAAAAAGATGCAATCTGTTTCCAGACAATTTTGAATTGGGCGAAAAAAGAGCATTGTGCTTATCCAATAAAAACTATATTACTGTAAATACATTTACATTAAATCACTTCATGTATAATTTGAATTATTTTGTTTATAATTATATATTTAATATAAGTGGCTCTCCAACAGATGTTTGTCCCTTTTCTTCCATGACAAGCAACAACAGTGATGTTCAGTTCAACTATGACATCAATGAGAAACACATCAATCAGCAAATAGCCAAATAAGAAACTGGAATTTTCATACGTGGGTAAAAAAAACGTGTTGAAAATAAATCTGAAATTAACAATATTCAAAACTGAAAAGTCACCTAAAAGTTTTGTTCGGCCATATTGTTATTCAATCACTAAATAAATCAAATATGTAATGCATTTGTGCTTTTTCTTTTATGCTCTTTTCTTTCCTTGCACATCACTGTCCCCTCTGATATCCCGTCATGACTGTTTGAAGGTTAACTGGGATGTAAATATATACGTGAGGCCTGCTATTCAGCAGTAACCACAAAACTTACACACATGTATACTGTATATCACACACACACACACACACACACACACACACACACACACACACACACACACACACACACACACACACACACACACACACACACACACACACACACACACACGCATATACACACAAGCACACACACACACACACACACACACAGCGTGCATGCATGCAGACAGATTCTTTAAGCTAAACATTCCAGGCAACTGTTAACAATTACAACAATTAGTGGTTGAGCATTGGTCAGCCAGATTGCCTGTTTATAATGTGATTCACTGTAAATGTCATAACACTGAGTCTTGAGAAAAACAAGATGCCTTATCAATGAGATGAATTTGAGTCAGGCCTGCATTGTAGCTTGCAGAAGAGATGAGGAAAGAAGAAAGGTCCCTTTTCTTCACTCTCTTTGTCTGCAATGTTGCAGGTCCGATTGGTTTAATGGAGCTGATTTCTATTTTTTTTAAATAAGATATCAAGCTCAACATTTCTTGACTACAGGGGTATTGATATAGCTATTACCCGAGTGCATTAAAATGTAATTGAATGTTAAAAAAAAAGCAGGTGTTAAAAAAATGTACAATGAAATTCCTAAACATCTTTATCTATGGGGTTGGGCCAGAATACATTTATTGGTTTGTAATTTGCACTCCAATTTTTAGAAGCAACTTTAACATGAAAAATGAATGTAGAAGTAATAATCAATGGTTAAATTATATGATGTTAAAGCAATGATAAATACTCAATTTTAAGTGTCTGTCATGACACTTGACTGTAAAGATGTAATCTGTTCATTCCAGTCAGGCAAACAAATAAGCTCAGACTAAACCGGTTCCAAAAGATGACTACGTACCACGAGGGGATGCACGACAATTACAAATGAGTTGCAGTAAAAGATGAAAGAAATATGACACATGAAGAAATATGTCCTTTCTTCCTTGAATCAGTCCTAAGGTTCATCCAAAGACACTGGGAGACTACTGGGTCAAATGAAATAATGTCATTTGATCCGATGAGATCAAAATGCAGCTTTTTGGTCATCGGACTAGTTTGGCAGGTGCTATATTCTGCACACCACCACAAACAAACCTGCCACGGTGCATGTTGTCAGGCCGCAGGGGTTATTCTCCTCAGCAGGTCCTGCAATTCTTGTAAAGGAAGAAATGTTGGAGGGCAATATGAGTCAGTGTGTAAGGCAGCTACGGCTCTGCTGAGGATTTACTGTATTTTCAATACCAGTCCACCCAACTTAGACCTCAATCCAAAAGCAAGTTTGTACCCGAACTTGTAAAAGATTCGTTATTCAAAGGCCGTTGGGTAACAGGACACCAAGTTCAACTGAAAAAAGTCTACAAATAAAAATTTACATTATTAATCACAAATGTGATCCTTCTGAGAAATGATTTTATGAGCATTTTATGCCTTCAGCTTCAGCTTCTCTGCTGCATTGTTCTTCCAGCAGCATCTAGAGATTTCAGCTGATAAATGTCAGATTATCTGCACAAAACAATGCTAAATATTTCATTCAAATGTGCCAAATTATTAATTTTCATATCAATATTTCATATGGATCTATGTTTGTAAAGCACTATGCTTTACAAACACAAGACATCATGCAGTCTGAAGAGCTGTGTTGGGTTTTTTTTTTACAGACAGCACATAAATGAATTAATAAGGATCTATGAGCAAACACAAACAGGTGAACACTTGGCCTGGTACCTTTGCTGAAGGCTTCATGATGATGTTTGCACTATTTACTTCATTGTCCTCAGAAGCGCCCATGGAAATGACCATGGTCTCGACAATATCTGTCCTTTGCACTTCTTTATTTCTTCTATGACCTCTCCTCTTGTACAGTAGGTCTTCCTGGCATGCAACAATCCAGCCTACAATGGGACAGAAGCCTCCTTGGCAGACAAAGGTCCTAATTTCATTAATTATAAACCAATATGCAGCTGGCAGCTCCTCTAGAGAGGACTTTACCGACTGGATGCATCTGTTCACCAGAAGCACAGCAAGGGATGAATGGAGGGATGGAGGGATGGAGGAGAAAACAAGGACATTTCTGACTCCTGCCCTGTTTGCTGCGCAGGAGCAAATGGGGTGGAAGAAAAGTTGATTTCTTTTTTTTTTTTTTAAAGGTAACAAAAGTTATCTTCTTCTCTTTACAAAGTACTTTTTTTATTAGCTGATTAGATTATTATGTCATGACATATCACATACAGAGCTTTACTTAAATAAAGTAACCCGTATGGCATACTGTGGATTCCAGACTCTTGGATCCCACTGTCCTACTTTTATTGGAATGTTTAACAATAACCCTTCCCCTACCTTTATGGATCATACTCCATGAGTATACCATGAACCATGATACCATTTCTTTACTGAAGTTGATGTAAATATCTTTGAAACATTATAGAGGAAGTTAACCATTTTTCAAACATGTGTAGATTTAATGTACGCTGCGATAAAAAACTAGTGTTTTCTCTGCTTCAAATATGCCTGCGTGGAACAGCAGACATTTGAAGAAAGAAAAGAAAGAAGGAAAGAAAGAAAGAAAGAAAGAGAGAGGGAAAGGAAGAAAGAAAGGAAGAAAGGAAGGAAGGGATGGATGGTTCATCAGAAAACCTACACACACATGCATTCAAAGTGCAAAACCATGTCACCAAAGTGGGGGCTGTTTACTCCCTTAACGTTTATAAATTATGCACACAGATGCAGGTTTATTGGAAGAAATATTTTCAACCAAGTAATACTTCTATGATGACCACATTTCCAATATGACTATAAAATACTGAAGTGGACAGTCCAGCCTTTTCACTGGAGCCCTACTGACACAGGCTTTGTGACAAAGGTGTGAACTGGAGCATTTATTACCTGAGCCACAACTTACATGAGTAACTTAGTTTAGCTGGACTTGGTTCAGCCTGTATGGAAAAGAAAATCAATCTACAATCAATGCCACCACCGTTGTTGCAAAGAAGAGCTGTTGTATTACTGAAAATCAAGGATTTTATAATAGTTCCAGGCCAGCCAGCAGACAATACCAACACGATTATTAGTTTGACCTGGAGGTGCTTAACACTTGAGCTCTATTCAATGATAAATTTCAAACGTGCAGTGATGGGGAAAGGTGAGCTTCTTTCTGTATCACAGAGCAGCTTTAATGTGATTTTCAGCTCTAATTAGAGTTAAGTCACTTAGTGTGTTGTAATGATGTTTGGCTCAGAGCAGCAGACGCCGTCCATCAGCTAAAATGAAATATTAAACTGACCTACTGCTGGATAACTCTGTGTGTGTGTGTGTGTGTGTGTGTGTGTGTGTGTGTGTGTGTGTGTGTGTGTGTGTGTGTGTGTGTGTGTGTGTGTGTGTGCGTGTGCGTGTGTGTGCGTGTGTGTGTTCTTGCTACATGCTGAGTACCGAAATACTCATTCTACTAGCAAAGTGAGGACATTTTTGAGAAGATTCATTCTAAAGGCCTGTTTGAACATTAGGACTTAGTTTTAAGATTGGGGTTAGAATTGGGTTCAGGGTTAGGGGGTTAGGGTTAGGGGTTTAGTGTTAGCGTGTTAGGGTTAGGGTAAGGAACTGGATAATACATTATGCCTCTGAAAGTCCTCACAAAGATAAATAAAAACATGTGTGTGTGTATGTGTGTGCAGATATTCATATCTGTGTCAAGAGACTCCCACTCCACACAATGCATCCAATGCTGCCACATATAGTTAACATGCACACAGCAAAACATATATTTCTGACCCACATTTCCCAAACACAAACAGGAAGGTGTCAGGAGGAGCAGTGTAACAAATGTGCGTGCGTTTGTGTTTTGGAGAAGACGAAAAAAAAAATCAGCTGGTGCACTGAGCCGTGAATCTAATGCAAAAATAGTGTTAGCGGCCTGCCGTATAATTCATGATTCCTCATCTGAAGTGATCACAGTCCAACCAGACATGTCATCCCTTTGCTCGATGTCACCGTCCCTAATGAACCTTGTTTTATTCAAAATGTCAGCACGGGTAGAAACATCTGAAGAAGTATGGCTACAGTTGACTCTATTCTCCTATTGTTCCCAATTCAAAGTCAAAGACCTTTTATATTGGAAAGTGTATTGAACTCATGCTGCCCTTGGTGGGTGTGATGACTAAAGAACTTCTGACTGACCAACGATGACACAGCCTGTTAACCACTGAGGGACATTCCCTCATTCACTATAAAGATGCTAATCAAATCCTTATTGATTATTAATCCCAACAGTTGCGGTAATCGATCTGCAGCAGGAAAATGCCATACCCTCAATAGTTGGGCAACATGTTTGAGGTTTGGAAATACTGTCGTATAAAATAAGATGGATTTGAATGAAGCAATGTAAGATTTGTAGTTGTGTCATTTAAGAACATAAGGATGGGAAAAGAGCAGCAGGGACACAGCTCAGAATAAAGCTGTGCTCATTGTCTTTATTGTTTGCCTGCGTGTACACACCTACTAACTATGGCTACAGGGCCCCGGCATATAAAACCATAAATAATATGTCTACATTTATAGAAATCAACTAGTGTCGCAGTGGAATGTAAGCCCATTTTGTTGAGGCTTTTCACAAAAGCACAAAAATAAAATAAAATGAAACCCAGAAATGGCACAGTATGTAGTTCCTATCAAGCCTTTCGTGGAACAGTCCCCATTAAAGAGTTTATAACATACATAGACCTCAGTGGGTGTGGATTTTTATTTTTCAGTAAAAAGGCCTTTTATTCCATAACTGCTAGAATGATTATTACACCTGTCAGCAACATTCTAGGTAACTTAGGGTTGTAATGCTTTGATTAATCACCACACAAATTATTAAAACACATCACAGGTTTATCACAAAACGTTGTTTTATGCACACTAAAGGCAGAAAAATCACATTCTGGTGTAAATGAATTATTTACAATTGTACCTGACGATAAAACGTCAGGTACACGTCTAAATCAATCAGTTTCAGAAACTTTTCCATGGTGTTTTCATGTTTTATATGTATTCTAACACACACCAAAGCCAGAATATGCATGCGTACATTATTGTCAATATTTTGCTTTATGTTTTCTATAGGTAGAGGAACTTTTTTGTGCAAACTTCATGCCAAACAGTCCTAAAACACTGTACAAAATTATCGTGCAGTTTTAATATAAAATGAGTACATTGGAATAAAGTTAAAGCATCATTGGTTATAACATGGACATGAAGCTATGCAGGTCTATCTTTGTACTTTTTAAAAGATGCAGATTTAACCTAAACTTGCTCACACACAGAGCTACACATGTGATACTGTGTGTCCGTCGCAACATGTGCCTGAGTTGATTATATTTGTCCTCTGATTGTAACATAAACAGCATGTAGCACAGAGGGAGGTCTGAGCCCTGCAGTCCCACAGATTTGAAGGTGGGTTCTACATATGTTTCACCTGCACTTAAACATGGAAGGAAGTGATTGACCTTGACTGTTAACAAGCTCTTTTGCTGAACCATCACATCTCACGTCACGTCTATTCACCCAGCAAACCTTTGGCATTTAGAAAAACGGATGGATAAATGAACCATGGGGAAAAACAGTTGACCACAGTGGAACTCAGTAATGGTCAGCTCGACCCACCACGCCTCAGCAAATGTTTGTCCAAACCTGTTATTTCTGGCATTGTACTGTCTCTAAGAGATGATTTTATTCTCTGACAGGAATGCAGCAGCTATAAATAGTGTGAAGATGAAGGAGGGGAAATCAGAGATTTGTATAGTAATTACAGAGCGAAAGTCGAACCCTTCTGTTATGGCTCATTTTTTCATCAACCTCTGTCTCCACAACTGTCTGACTGACTGACCAATTCCTCAGTGAGACTTGATATTTGACCTCTACTTGTCCCATATCAGATTTTTCTCTCTCAAGAGGAACATATTTTTGGTAATATGCATTTTGGTCGTCAAACCTCTGAGACAAAATTGTTCTCACAGGAGAGACAATAGTAATTTAAAAACAGCAGCAAAGCTAAACAATGTTTATTTGGTGTGATCTGGTGTCATCTGTAGGAGTAACTAAATGCAATAATATTAAAAAGCATTTTTATTTAGAATCTTCTTAGGAAAAAACAAGTCATATTTAATTCATATTTGGATTACCTAATTTGTACACAAACACACAAAAAATCTCTATCAGAAATTTTAAAAAAAAGTTTTGAATTTTCTTTCTTTCTTTCTTTCTTTCTTTCTTTCTTTCTTTCTTTCTTTCTTTCTTTCTTTCTTTCTTTCTTTCTTTCATGTGGTTTCATTGTGCGGGTGGGCTACTGTAACTGTATCAGAGCTTTTCTGTCTGCGGTCACAGACGTTACCACATTTTTATTCACAGAGAATTTGCCCCATCGTGTGGACAATTTATGTTATTGCATGAATGTTGCGTGTACAGTATAACAATTATTGTTTATTAATTATTTGCACTCTTGCTTTTTAACACGTTACTCTATATAATGATAATAATAATAATTATTATTATTATTATTATTATTATTATTATTATTATTATTATTATTATTATTATTATTATTATTATTATTGTTATTATTATTATTATTATTATTATTATTATTATTATTATTATTATTATTATTATTATTATTATTATTGTTGTTATTATTATTATTATTATATTTTTGATTTTTATAATACTCCTAGTTAATATAACTCTAAGCCATCCTGGCACACGTGTGTGTGAGTGAGTGTAACTCCTGTATTTGCATGTATGCTGTGTGTGTCTATTCTTCTCTTTCTGTCCTTCCCCACCTGCATCATCTGGCCTGAGCATGAGCCTGGTCCTGTTCGAGGTTTCTTCCTGGTAATTGGGGTGTTTTCTTGCCACTGTTGCTCGGGTTCAGGCTCTCAATGTAAACAGCTGCTTTATAAATAAAGTTGTATCAAATATTGAATTGTTTAATTGTGTTGCGCTATAAAGGAGGCACAATAAATGCTGCAATTAAATGTGCATTATTCCATAGTGGAACTTGTACGGCTTCCAGAAGGACGTCACAACGCATGAATTCATAGTTAATATGCAAGTCTTCCATTTTATCATACTTTTGGATCTGCCATTATGGTGATTGGCCTGAGAGCTGCGCTAATGGGACTGGCCAGATCTCTGTCGGAGGGGCTCAGACATTTAAACATATTACTACTGTTGGAGGGGGGAAAATAGTAACGATTAAAACAAACTTTTGTTTCAAGTTAGAAGTCGGACATTAGAGACGATGGAGTCTGAAGCTGATATAATGGTGAGTTCCAAAAAGGCGAACGTTCCTCCAGGAAGTCAGCTAGATGCTAATTTAGCTTTTAGCGAAAAAAAGCAGCCCAGTTCAACTTTTTAATGCGCCAGTTATTCACATAAAACATTCTGAAATTAGCATATTTTGCAAAAAATAAATCAGAATTCTATTATAAGATAATGTAATTTCTGTAGCCAATACCTTGTCAAGGTTGCTTATTACACGGTTGGTGGGGGGGGGAGATGACCTTTAACAGTAGAACTGGTTATTGCTGTAGATTTTTTTTTATTGCAAAAAAACAGGGATGCACAGAATCAGGGATTCCTGATTTTAGAACAATGGTATAGAATTAATACAATGTATCCATTTTTAGTTTTAAGGCTGTAGGTTTGTACTTCACTTTAGTCCTGCTATGATTTCTTTAAGGATCTCTCTAACTTCTTGTTGCTGCTATAAGCTACAGTGCCATCTGAGTTTCCAATGGCATTAATGCCCCATGAGCTTTGAAAACAAGAATGCTATAATTTACTCAAACTTCTTGGTGGCCAAATAATAATAAAATAGAGGTCAGTCAATGTCAGGTGTCCCCCATGTTACATTGACTGAACAGTTATAGCATCTACTCCTATGTTCATCCTCAAAGCTCATGCTTTGTTTACTGTGTTTGCATCTCTCTCTCTCTCTTGCTCTCTCTCTCTCGCTCTCTCTCTCTCGCTCTCATTCTCCCTGTCCTGACTCCCTCTTCTTCTTTAACCAGCCTGTTTTCAGCAGGATGGTTCCTCCTTGTAAGCCTGGTCCTGCTCAAGGTTTCTTCCTGTTAAAAGGGAGTTTTTCCTTGCCACTGTGCTTACCTGGGGGTTCAGGCTGTGGGTTTCTGCCTCTGTAAAGCACCTAGCGATAATTCTTATTGTAAAAGGCCCTATATAAATAAAACTGAACTGAATTGAACTGAATTCTTATCCTGATGTCTGTTTCAGAATGACAGCAGCTCCTCCAGCCCTGATGTGCTGCCGTTGTATAACCAGGAGGACAACCAAACGAGCTGCCGCACTTCTCGAACATCTAGAAAAGTTATCTCTAATCGGATTTTTGTTGGCGGATTTGACTACAGGGTGTGACCTCGCCGTGTGTTTTCAAATAGTCACAGATGTTATTTAACTTGACTCACAGTGTTCCATCAGTCTATTATTGCTACCCTCAAGCGCTTGCTACGTAAAATTGTATACCATATACCCTTTATACCAGACAATTACCATAAGATTGTCTGGTTAAGTGGATTTACCCTACGCTGCTACAGGGATGCTGTGGACTAACTCCCACAGTAGCGCCACAGCTTCAGCACTTAATCATTTAAAGTGTAAATTTGCAGTGCAGTGGAGGCCTGTGGGTCCATCTTTCCTTCTTTCATTTCAAACTTGAATGTCTGAAACTGTCTCCAGGTTAAAGATAGAGACCTGCATGATCTCTTCTCCCAACATGGTGCAGTGAAGGATGCCAATGTTGTGACAAGTCGCTCAGGAAGGTCAAAGGGGTGAGCTAATAGCAGCTATCACTGACAGATGAAGTGTTTGCCACTGACAAACGCGGTTACCTTTGGACAGGTACGGGTTTGTCACGTTTGAAAACCAAGAGGATGCCAGGAAACTCCTTCAAGATGTAAGTTAAGTCAGTATATAAGTCTATTTCAACTTGCATACATTAATTAGGCCATGCTTAACTCGGCTTTATCAATGCTTCTGTGACAACCCTTATAAAAGGACAACGGCATCATTTTCAGAGACAAGAAACTCACCATCGGTCAGGCCTTCCGCAAACAACAGTCTCGGAGTAAGTAACGGCGGCGAACACGGCTTTACCTTAATTTTTAATTTTTAAATCCATATGCATTATGGATTTGGGATATTTGGTATTATTTTGTCCAGGTAACACTGACGTTTCTGCATTTTTCTTGAGATGAGCTCTGTATTTCCACTGTGACGTGTAGTTTTTTGCCTTGTGACGTCCTCTTTTAACAGATTGGTGTGGTCCGGGCTTTGCTGTTCCTTTACCTGCGTTCTGTTGCGCCATGGGGCAGAACTCCTGTGCAGGCTCTCCTTACATGTACCACAGTGGATGTCCGCACATTTACTGCCCCAGCATGAACTACTGTCCCCACCAGTGGCCTTCATGTTGCCACACACATCATCATCATTATCAAGTAATGTGCCTGACGTTTCATTTGCCGCATTAGCTGATGTTGGGGACTTCATCCTTCAGGGAAACTATGTCATGTTGTCTGACACAGCTGACAGAAAAGCACAGCATATGTTTTGACTCGCATCTGTGCGTTATCGAGATTATGGCGAGTACCGACACGCACATTACAGTCGCTATCTATTTTATTTGTCTTGCCTTTATTTTTTTCCTGCAACAGACCAGTCTGTCACTACTGCTTCCTCAGCCTCTGTACCAGACACCAGCCTGTCAACTCTACCAGGTCAAATTTAAGCCTTCTGCCGTGCTTTTGTTAGCCTCTGTGCTCTGCTCCGGAAGGGACCCGTTACACCCCTGTTGCATCTTGCTTGTTTTAAAGATCGCCACAGAAGTGGTTTGACAGAAAAAGAAAAGGGCCTGTGGCAACGGTTAGCAGTTCTTTATGACTCTCCAAAATGAGGAACGTTTACCTGGCAACACTTTTTTTACAGCCCTCACCCTAAATGGGCAAACTATGGTCTGAGACCTTGGTCAAGGTTATCGGAGAGCTCAACTCTCCGGGATTTCCCATTTATTTTTGCAGGATGCTTTGACTTTTTTCACTTTAAAATTGCACAGAACGAAAATAATACACTGATATTGTTTATTTATTGTTTATTGGCAAAAAAGGAAAATGAGTTGAACAGCAGACAGACTGATAGTGGACCATTTCACCACTTATCTCGGAATAATTACTTATTCCTCATTTTTCTTACTTTCTCTTCAGTTTGTTCTGAACCTGTAGCAGTGGAACACTGAGCTAAAATAAAGCCCTTCTTTCTTAAGCCGAGGACAACTTCGCCAATTGATTAACTGACGTAATCGTCTTTTTTTTCTTATGCAGATGCCCTTTGAACCTGTTCCGTACGCAGAGCCATCAGAATACTTCTACCTGCCTATTGAAGGAGGCCCTGACTGCCCTGTTCACGTCGTCATGGAAAATGCCACAGAAGAGGTATAAGTCAGCTCTGAATCATGTAGCAGCAGCTGGAAATAGATTTTTTTTTTTTATTATTATTTTTTTTATTTAGATTTTTAGTAGTAGTAGTAGTAGTAGTAGTAGTCAGCCATGACAAATAGGTGGGAAAATATGGGTTATATTGTAGGGAAATATGTCACAGTGCCAAAATCGAATGTTAATATGTCACTCAAAACTGCATATTATTGGCAGACAATATGTGCTCAATGTATAGTAATTCCTCAGTATAAAGAAGCAGCACTGTTTTCAGTTGGAAAAAAAGCCACACAACTGTAATGTGTGTAATGTTTAAGCAACACTGACCAAATGTCTCCTCTCAACTGTAAACATCTGTGCTTTACTGTCAGCCATTACCAGAGAGATTCCTTACTATAGTTCAACAAAAATAATGTTAATAACTGTTCTATACAGAACCTGTCTTTCTATTTTGTCATGTGCTTATAGTAATTTAGGAGTGAAGAGGTATCTCTTCCCCTTCATTCTCGTTTACTCCGAGCATTTGACATCTTTGTAAATTGTGTTGAACTTTAGTTGTGTTTTTTGGGGTTTTTTTTTTTTTTTTGATGTGGCTGCCCTTTTTTAATTCTCTGCAGTGTTGCAACTTGGGCGTTTTTTCTCTTGTTTTGATGTACTTTATATTCTTGATCCAGCCAATCCATATATGTCAGTAGTTCTAGTAAGGGGTAATTAAAATGCGATGGCAGACTGAAGCTAATGAAAGTTAAATACATTACACACAGTTAACTAATTAACATTTCCAGATCAATAGAATCAAGATAGAATCAACAAACTTATCACACTAATTTTAACCTCAAATCAAACCAACATTTGAAAGTCATACTCTACTCCACGGTGTACCACATGATATGCAGAATTTGCTGGTGTCTTCCAGCTTCTTCTTGAGCTTGTGATGTTCCGGAGTGGATGTGCACTGGCGTCAGTTCATGTTCATAGTTTGACCACAGGGTGGTGCCATTGAGCTTTCAGCTCGTTTTGCAATAACTTTCTTCTATGGATTAATTTTAAAAAAAACATTTCGAATAAGTAATGATCAACACATGTGCTGTCTGTATTCTCACACTCTTTTAGGGTGTGGAGCCCAGTGTTGCAACAGGTCCTTCCACTGTGTTGTCAGAAAACTGAAACAATACCTGGAGCTTGGAACGGTAAAGGGTGTGTTTATGATATCATAATCTTCAATCTCAAAGCAAAGAATTTTGGAGGATTCACCAGAACTTGTACCATTGTGTCCCATGCTGTTTTTCGTTTAACGTTAAAAAGGTTCAGCACACAGTTCCACAGTGATCCAAAAAGATGATGATGAAAGATCTATACATGTTTTATTATATTACATTTTTGTTGCTACTCAGGACTACCATGATACAATACTATGTATGATCCTTCCAAAAATATGAAAACATTTATTGTGGTCCGTAGCCAGATAATTTCCTTAAGCTTTTTCTTAATTAATTTTCTTAATTCTAATGTTGTATTTCTTTGTACAGAATCTGGTATTTTGTCTGGTATTAATGTCTGAAGCCAAATAACTACTGATCCATCCACCAGCAGCACAGTCATTGCTTGGAAGATGAGCCACCAGATCCCGGATCCAAACATCATCACAACCTCTTAATGTTCATTTATCACTGCATATTTTATACAGAATTATTGTATTTTTTTTGTGTGTGTGTGTGTGTGTTTGTTTTGTTTTTTACTTATAAAACTGTGCTTTTTGGCATTCAGTGAACTGGTAAGAGCTCATTTCAGTGTATTAATGTGTCAACAGAGCTAATCGAAGTTTAATAAACATAGACACTCTACATGCTTCATATTGATCTTAAGTTCAGATTTAGTGCGAGGTATTTCATTTAGTCATGCTAGTTATCACCGAGTGAACTTAAAATAAGAACATTGCCTCTAACTTTCAGTGGATTCTTTTTTGTTATGAATGTGCTCAGTACTTGGAGCTGCTGATCAACCATCATTGCATTTAAAAACGGGATCCAGCCTTACAACTGAAGGGACGCTTGTCTTTACAGAGTTTCGCTTTTAGTTCACTGGACTTTATCATATAAAATATCCCTTAAAAAAATATAATTTCTCTTTAAAAGGGTTTTGCTTTCCAGTTAGCTGATGGCATTGTAACTATGTAGTTTGCATTTATAATAACAGAAATCTTTTTTTCAGGAATTTGTTGAACAACTACTAAGAATGGTGTGATGGTAGCCGTTAACTTCCATCGTTAAATGTTCTCGTCGGTTATGTTCATGTTCATTAAGTTTGACACATCTACAACATAGCCATTAAGGAAATGGAAATAAATGTTTCCCATAGTGGAGAGGCTGTGTATTCTTTTTTTTTTTTTTTTTAATCAAGCCTGTATTGGTGATAGATTGGCCACAATCTATCACCAATACAGGCTTGATGCCACACACAACACTACATTTATTTCACCCATGTTGCTCGTATTACATAATCCATTTGACCTTAATTACCCCCACCAAGGTTACGTGACACCCAGCATTTGTTTGTTTGGCTTTTAGCAAAATAACTGAAAAGGTTATCAGCTGATTTAAATAAAAATTTCAGGAAATGTTAACAGTTGGCCAAAGAACAGCACACTACCGTTTGGTGATGTACTGGATTCCAGAGGGACTTCGACCTTGAATTTTACAAAGGCCAAGAGGCCAAGGGCTATATATATACTATACTGAAGGTGTAAGTCACAAAAGGTGATGAAATGAGCTGCTCGGCGGAGGTCTGCGCTTTGAATGCTTTTCTAGTTTACTTCCTTGTGAGGCCAGCAAGGTAAATATGAAATAAAATTCAGTATGCTCAATTCCCCACATGTTGTGACACGCTCTTGGTGTGGGGGAGCAGGTGGGCCTGCATCCTCTCTTTCTTTTAGTCATTGAACATAAAAATAACTTTACAAATGAACCAGCGCCACTATTGTGTGTGCACGCATGTGTGCGCGTGTGTGTAAAATGTGGCATGTGACAAGTTTTATTCAAGAATGTATGAAATTATTATTAGTAAGAAACCAGTAACAAAGGTTGAATTTCACATTCCTGAAAAGTTGTGTTTTGGTGCGATGTGTTGGAAATAAGCATAATATGTAATCATATTTTTCTTTTTTGCTCCACTCAATAAATTCATACAATACATAGGGTTTTTTTCTCCTCCCTCCTCTTTGATCCTAGCCAGTTTTTCCCTTTCAGTCTGAGGTCTGGAACACATCTTTGGTCAAATTCCAAGGAAAGTTGTGTTTCGAAATACCAATTTTATAAAAAAAAAAAAAAAAAAATCTAACTTAAGTGCAACAGACCTCAATTTTACAAATTCACATTCAAGCCCGGGCCTCATCCCGGTTAAATAAAATAATACGAGTGGGGGAAATAGCACTTTTCTCAAAAATTCTACAGGCGAGCGGATGAATAAAACTGCTTCAGTTTTATTTCCCGTTACTAAACTGGTACTTTCACCTCCGTGTTGCGCGGTGATTCGCCTGTAAATGAAAAACAAACGGCCTGTTGTTTTGCTGATACACGGGAGCCGTGACCCCCCCAGGGTCTGTGCTGTTTTGATCAATAGTGATGAACACGTGGAAAAACAGGCGACAATAAGTCATCCCAGTGGTGTGCTGCTAAACATAATCAGACTTGTATTTATAAAACCTATTTGGATGACAATACCTTTTGCTGTGCCATCACACAGCTACTTAATATAAAAGGAGAGTGTCGCAGAGAGCATCTATTAGCCATCAGTCTGGCCCCCACCAATCTAACAATGGGAAAGGTAAGCTTATTAAATATTGTTGCTGGAAATGTGCAGAAAAAATTAGTTTTGTAATACAAGATAGGAACTGCTAAGCTGTTATTATTATTATCTATTTTTTAGATCATATTTTACGAAGACAGAAATTTCCAGGGTCGGCATCATGAGTGCATGAGCGACTGTGCTGACCTTCACCCCTACTTCAACCGCTGCAACTCTATCCGGGTGGAGAGCGGCTGTTTCGTGGTCTATGAGCGATCCCACTACCTTGGCCACCAGTACTTCCTGCGCAGGGGGGAGTACTCCGACAACCAGCGCATGATTGGCATCAATGACTGCATCCGCTCCTGTCGTATGATTCCGGTGGTGAGTCCGACATGGGGAGAAAAAAACAAAACAAAAGCATCCTACAAGAATTTTGCATGTGCCATCTAATGTTGCTCTCTCTCTCTCTCTCTCTCTCTCTCCCCCTCCCTCCCTCTCTCTCTCTCTCCCCCTCCCTCCCTCTCTCTCTCTCTCTCTCTCTGCAGCACCGTGGTTCCTACAAAATAAGGCTGTACGAGCGCCCAGACATGGCCGGCCAAATGCAGGAGGTCAGCGACGACTGCCCCAACGTCCAAGACCGCCTCCGCATGTCCGACATTAACTCCTGCAACGTGGTCGATGGCCACTGGCTGTTGTATGACCAGCCCAACTACAGGGGAAGGACCTACTACCTGCGGCCCGGAGAGTACCGCAGATACAGTGACTGGGGCGGCGCCAGTCCAAGGATTGGTTCCCTCAGGCGAATCACCGACTTCAACTAAGTGACTTCTGACCTTCATTCCTTTATTTGTTCTCAATAAACATGCTGGGCTTAGCCTGTGTTTGTGTCTGCTGTTTTTATTTTTTTCCATTTGCGGGGGGTGAAACAAGAAAACCTTTCAATGGATCATCATTTCAAAAAAAAAAGAAGAGGAAAGCAGTTAACACGATTCTGAGTGTAGCGTTTGGCTGGTTTTATTGACTTTGCTGGCTGTGCTCAAACAGTGTGCTGATAGAAGTTGTTCTCACAGATGATGCGTTTGATGGATCCCACCCGAGGGCTCAGACTTCCCCACTCGTTGAACCTCCTGTACTGACCAGGACTCATCAGGTACTGACGTCCCCGGTAATGCGGATGCTCGTAGAAGATCCAGTGTCCGCCGATCACGTTGCAGGAGTGGACGTCAGTGGAGTGAAAGTGTTCATGCAGGGAGGGAACGTCTTCAGTCAGCTCACACACCTTCCCCCCGAACTCGGGCCGCTCGTACAGCATCATTTTGTGAGCGACCTTGCTCTGAGGAAACACGATTTCACATTAGCACCAATAATAGTCCGGTAATGACCACCGAAAGATACGTAGTAAAAAAAAGAAAAAGCTTACCGTGGGGATCATACGGCAGGACCTGACGCAGTCGTTGAAACCCATCCAGCGTTGGTAGTCTGGATACTCCCCCTTCCTCAGGAAGTACTGGTAGCCCATGTAGTTGGGTTTCTCATAAACAATCCAGTCGCCGCTGTCGACTCTGATCGAGTTGCAGCGGCTGAAGTGGGAATGCAGGTCTGAGCACTCGCTGCTGCACTCATAAGAGCGGCCCTTGAAGTTCCGGTCCTCATAGAAGATGATCTAAAGAAAGAGACAAGTGTCTTTATGTTGATTAGATAGACAGACAGACAGACAGACAGACAGACAGACAGACAGACAGACAGACAGACAGACAGACAGGCAGGCAGGCAGACAGACAGACAGACAGATAGATAGATAGATAGATAGATAGATAGATAGATAGATAGATAGATAGATAGATAGATAGATAGATAGATAGATAGATAGATAGATAGATAGATAGATAGGAATGGGAACTTCTGGAAATTTCACCCAGAGAAAAGGTAACACCTCACCTTCCCCATTGTGTTGGTTACCCTTTGTCACAGCAGAACCAGCCAGGAACCCCGTGCTACCTTTATAACCCGTGGTTGACCTGTGCTATTGTGTTTCCCAACAAAGGTCGGACTGGTCAGCTTTTTCCACACAGAACAATGTTCAGTTCTATTTTTGTGTGCTCGACAAATCAAATCCTTTCCAGCAGAGCTCAGACTGTGCGTTTTCTTTTGACCAGAGAATTTAGAGCCTAAATATACAATAAAGCCAGCCTCCAAATATTTGATTTGGAATCCGAATATTTGAAACAATGAAAAAGTCGTAAAAAAAAAATACAAATCAATGAAAAAATTGTTTTTTCATTGAATTGTATTTATTAACATCTCACACGTTTCTGTGCTATATGGTTGTCTGAACACACACTGCTGCTCTGAGCAAGGCAATTTTTTAATGCCTGGTTTGTCAGCATAACTATTTGTGGTCACTGGTGCATTCTGTCTTGCTTTTGTTTGCCTTTGATCGCCACATATTGCCATACAATGGACTAAACTCTAGTTCATACTGTCAACTTAGTCTTTTGTGGCTTTATACAAAAAAAGCTGTTCAACAAGTAACATGGGAAGAGTTGGAAGAAGAGTGTAAACAGCAATTTGCTCATTTTATTAAAGAGTTTTCATGCTAACCTGTTTTACTGACATGTTATATATATTATTGCATAAGGTGCCTCTATATTGCACAAGTGATTTATTTATTTTTTAATTTTGGCTCTTGTTTCTATAATTACAAAAATCAGAACCCATAATAAAACATATTTCTGTATTCAGCGTTTCTAAGTAATGTCAATGAATTAAACTATATAATGTCACGTTATTGATTGTGAATAATCAGACCAGGAAGGTCCAGAAAGTCTTTTATATCCGGACTACTGTGAAGGCATGTACAGGGACCGTGGTATGAAATTAAGTGAATTATAAGTGAATTATACATTATATCATGAAGACAATACACATTTACAAAGTAAATAAATAAAAACACTTCAGGGAATATGGAATCTGTCTCATTATGCTTGAAAGGGACATTTTTCATAAACTGAAGGGCCATATAATTTGGACACTGTGGGGAAAGCAGCAAGAGCCCTGCCCCCTGGTCACTATTTTCTTTTCTTTTCTTTAATTTTTTTTTTTTTTTTTTTTTTTTTACTTTAGACAAGAATTATATCTGGAGGGCACAAACCATGCACAAATTCAAAATACTTTATCATATCGTTGATAAATTGACTTGTTATCTTGAAGGAAACTCTTGTCACTTTAACATTAGTAAGTTTAAAATGAATCCAAACTCATTACCTTTAGCTTTTTATACAGTCGTGGTGTAGAAATTTCATATGTTGGAGCTCAAGGCCCTGTTTTGTTTTGGTTTTTTTGTACTTTTTAATTCTGTAATGTTTAATCGAGTACTTGAAATTATTCGGATTTCAAATTATATTTACAGTAAAAATCATCCATCAAACTTGTCCTCCACAGTCTGCTGCCCCACCAAGGAGGCACAATTCTCTGTTCAGCATCGTGCTTGATTGGTTGCTTGCTTCGGTGCTGAAAAAGTCAGAAAATAAAGATTTTTGTTGCTGTTGTTGTTGTTTTATCTGCAGCTCGGATATAAACAGTTATCTCTTAACCTTTTCAATTTAACTTCTGTCTTTACCCAAATTTCATAACTTAGCAGCAGTGTTGACAAGCTTTGTACATTGCTTCATTTTATTTAAATTTTTTATCTCCTGCAGCTTTAAACGTCCTCTCCTTGCAGAAGGCAACCATAGCATTTTCACTGCATCATATACGTAATTACATAATTTATTTTGGCTAATACCCAACAATGACAAACAGACATGAGCAGAGATGGGAAAGAATTTGAAAATCAGTATTTATTTATTTATTTATTATTTTAGTTGAAATGGAATTTCTATTTTTATTCTTTCAAATCCTCTCTCGAACGTCCCTTGTTGACCTGTAATTTATAACAATCTACATTTTGTAAAATAAGAATCAACTGTTCAACTACAGATTTTTGATGTTTTTTGATGTTTACATGTTAAATATGTTTGTAATCTAAAAAAGTGTAATACGAGTACCTACAGTTCAAATTTGGTTTTGTGGGGTCTATAAGATTCCACTATTAAACAGTAGCACGGTTCAGTATAATTTGATGTAAAATATATAGAAAATATGAAAATAAGAAAACACTCCAAAAGCTCAGAGGTACTTCCAAATATGAACTTTATTGATGAATTCAATCTCAGCACAGATCCATGACGCGTCTGATGGAGCTGATCTTGCTTAAGTTGCTCATGGTGATGTCTCGGAGGTTCCTGTGCTCCCCTGGCCTCACGTACAGCATTCGGCCTCTGAAGTTGGGGTGCTCAAACATCAGCCAGTGGCCTTCCAGCACGTTGCAGGACTGGCAGTCGGACATGTAGTACCGATCCTGGATGGATTCACAGTCGTCCATCAGCTCGTGGGTCTGGCCTCCGAAGTTGTCCCTCTCGTAGATCCTCATCCTGAACTGTCCCCTGTGCTGCAGGACACACACACACACAAAAAATAAAAATAACAAAAATCGTTAAGTCTGCGTTTACCAATCCATTATTATCTTAATGAATGAACTGCCTGAAGGAGAATTCATCGTATACAGTATCCTACCATAGGGATCATGCGACAAGAGCGGATGTTGTCCATCATGGCCATGCCCATCATGCCGGTCATGCTTCCCATGCGCTGAAAGTCAGGGTAGTCTCCCCTCCTCAAGAAGACCTGGTTGCCCAGGAAGTTAGGGCGGTCGTACACCACAAAGCAACCGTTGTCCACCCTGCAGGAATTGCAGCGGTTCAGGTGCATGTGGATGTCGGAGCAGTCGGTGCTGCACTCATAGGACCGACCCTGGAAGTTCTTCTCCTCGTAGAAAGTAATCTGAAGCAAAGAAAAAAACACGACTAGGACTTTTTTATAGGAAACACCAGAAGAAACATCACCAAAGAGGATATTTTTGTCTATATAAACTATTGAAAAACTGATAGAATTTTAAAATTTAAGATTTTGTTGTAGTTTACCCTTCCCATGTTGACAGATTGTGCTGTTCCAAATGATGCCCGTCCGTCTGAACTTTTATATAGGATGAGCGACGCATCGGCCAGCACGTGTCAGAATACAAACTCATGACTCATCAGTCGTTTCAAAGGATTTGCTTTTGCCTTTAACAGCACACCTCATTGGTTGTTGTATATTGAATGTGGCTGTCAAAGGTCACATCTGAGTGGAGCTAGAACAAATCAGTCTTTCTTTCTTTCTTTCTTTTTTTTTAAATATACTGCTCAATGTATAAACTTTTTCTAGTGCTCCACAGGCCAGAGGTTTGTGGAATCTGAATTATGCATGTTTCGTTTCTTCAGCTGGACTGAACTGTGGAGGGTCATTTTTGTGTCTTTGTCAGATGGCAAATGAATTACCCCAGCAGAGCGGCAGTAGGCTCCCGTTGGAGTGATTCACATCACAATAGCTATTGCAGATTCTGACATACAGTCAACTCTTTTATCCTATAGTGCTTCTCTGGGCCACAATATAGAGTGATGATGCATGTGTTCTCTCAAAAGCCATGTGGACACACTATGACGGTGTAATGTATAAATAGGGAATCAGGCCAATGTTGAAGCTGTACATCTGACATAAGCTCAGCAATAGCATGACCATGGGGAGGGTAAGTGAACTTTAAAACTCATCTGATGTTAAGTGAAGATTCACAGGAAATTGAAAAATATACAGTAAATTAAAAAAATATATATATACATGTTAAATGTTTGGAGTTGTGATTGCAGATCATCTTCTACGAGGACCGGAACTTCCAGGGCCGCTCCTATGAAACCAGCAGCGACTGCCCCGAGCTCACTTCCTACCTGAGCAGATGCAACTCCTGTAGGGTGGAGAGTGGCCTCTTCATGGTCTACGAGAAGCCCAACTTCATGGGCCATCAGATGCTGGTGAGGAGGGGAGAGTATCCGGATAACCAGCACTTGATGGGAATGAGCATGAGCGACTGCATCAGGTCCAGCCGCATGATCCCCATGGTAGGTTCAGCAGCCGCACCAAGGATTAACAGCAGCACAAATGTGCTACAGACAGACAGATCGCACTGAAAGACAAGTTCTGCAACTGGACATGATACCATCCTCTATGTTGGCGTCCAATGTAAACAACTGCCAACACATTTAGAGTTGAACGTTTGCAGCTTCTTGTATTATTGTCGCTACACTTTGGGGAAAAAAAGAAAGAGGAGTTAAAGCCGCTCAGATGTCCAGAAGCGTGGCTTGTGAGGGGATTTTAGCAAATGTCCCAGAGTTTGACTATTAGATTGTTCAACAATTGTAATGAACTTGGATCTTCTTCTCTCTTTTTTTTTTCCTTTGAAATTCAATCTAATTTTTTTCTAATTACCAATAGATTATTATCATACTGGAACAAAAAGTCCATATCCTGCACACCTAGTTCATTTAGAAATGGTTGTAGCTTAAAACATGTGCTAAAGTTATTTATTTGGTGCTTCTTTCTCTACAGCACAGGGGACCCTTCCGAATGAGGATCTATGAGAGGGAGAACTTCGGAGGACAGATGCACGAGCTCGTGGATGACTGCGACAACATGATGGAGCGTTTCCGCATGTCCGACTGCCAGTCCTGCCACGTGATGGACGGCCACTGGCTGATGTTCGAGCAGCCGAACTTCAGAGGACGGATGCTTTACGTCAGGCCCGGCGAGTACAGGGATCTCCGTGACCTGGAAATGAGCAATCTGTCCAGGATCAGCTCCATCAGACGCATAACAGATACCTGTTAAAAACATGAAATAGGAAAATAAAGAAAGTTGAACTGCAGCATTTCTGATCCCTCTCTTTTATTCCCAGTTGAAAAGAGCTATTGTTGAACATATTCCTGCTGACCTCAGCCATTTTTCCTGTAGGTCACATAACTTAGTGTTGGTTCAAAACTGGTCAAAACCGGTCCAGAAGCGGTTTCCTAATTGTGATGGAACACGACTAAAATTTGCCAAACCTGACATAAATTAAATGCAAAAGCATGCAGAAAGAATTTACATTTGGTTGCAAAGCACCATATATTCTAAAAATGTTTGCCTTCTTCTGGCTGGAACATTTTAAAAACTAGCACTTGTGCTGATTTCTCTGCCCATATAAATCTCAAACCCACCAACAAGCCCTTCTCTTATGAGCTAAAATAGATTGGTCTGTGAATTTAGAAATTAGGAAAATTCGACTGGACTGTGATGCCACAGAGATGGAAAAACTGTGACAGTTACAGAAAATATAATAACCTTAACATTCTTTATTTATCGAAAGAGAAATGACTGTTATATACATGTCATTTGTATATTAGTGCAGTACGATATCTGCACAGGGACTCCAGAAGCAAATGTATGGTGTGATTTCTTGACCCAACTGAGCATTTCTGCCCCGGCTGTTCCAGCACGTGGCTGATAGAGTCATCATCTGACTGCAACAAAGGCAAATCAAACAGCACGGAACCCTTTTGCTGAGATGTAAATCTAGCTCATTTGTGTATCAAAGACTTGCCTCGCTCTGCACATTTTGTTTATCGATAAATACTTTCATGGAGCTGCAGGTTGACAGAGCAACAAAATGGGAAAGGTAAGTCCGAACCTGGTCCAACCAGGACTCTTTGTCAAGCTTATTCAAGTTATATATAGTTAACCAATGTTTTTTTTTCTCTCTTTTTTTTTTTTTTTTAATTCCCCGGCCTCTGACACAGATAACGTTTTTTGAGGAGAAGAACTTCCAGGGCCGCTGCTACAACTGCAGCAGTGACTGTGCGGATCTGCACACATACTTTGGCCGCTGCAACTCTATCAGGGTGGAGAGCGGCGTGTGGGTGATCTACGAGAGACCCAACTACAAGGGCTTCCAGTACATTCTCAGCCCCGGGGAGTACGCAGACAATCAACAGTGGATGGCATTCAACGACAATGTCAAATCCTGCCGCGCAGTAAAGAATGTAAGAGGACAACCCACGTGCCGTTGGTAGACACTACTAAGGGAATTGGAATATCATGTTTCTATGTTAAAATACATAGCTAAAAAAAAAGGCTTAATCACATGATTTCTTGGTTTGTTTTATGTCTGCATTGGTGTCGAGACTGAAATGCTGTTTCGTTTCTAGATTTACGGAAATGCGTGGAAGCTGAGGCTGTATGAGCGGCCGGACTTCGGTGGACAGATGGTGGAATGTTCCGACGACTGCTCTTCAGTGTACGACACCTACAAGCTGCGCGAGGTGTACTCCTGCGCGGTGACAGACGGCGTCTGGGTCTTTTACGACCTCCCCAACTACAGAGGGCGGCAGTATCTGCTGGAAAGGGGAGAGTATCGGCAGCATGCCGACTGGGGGGCGTCTTCACCTGGCGTCGGCTCCTTCCGCAGGATCACCGAGTTTTGACTGACCTCTAGCTTTGATCCCAATCCTGAACTGACAAAACACCAATAAATATGAAGCAAATAATGAATTTTCTCATGGATCTTCTGTGCGTATGTCTGTACAAAACCACAGCTTTGTAATTATGGAGTCATAACAGGCTAATTGTAGTAGGCAACACAAATAATTTCCAATTTTGCCATGCAACCACTTCTAATTAGAGCTATTAACTACAAAGGGTTCATAAATTTGGTTCAACAGAATTGAACATTTTCATACAGAGTCAGATACAAAATACGTTTACCTGTTATAAACCAGGTCCAGACCTACATGTCTGATATTGGTGAATCTAGTTTTTAATAAAGACAGACTTAAAATTCACACAATAATGATGATGAGAAGGAGAAGAAACCTCCAGTAGACCCCAGCTCCATGTCAGCTTTATTGGGGGTGACAGGCACAGACACAGACAGACCGAGAGTATTTATCTTTCTGTACAGACAAGTGATGGAGTTAGATTAAATTTACTTTAATTAATGTCGCTATTGTCATTAAAAAAGATACAGCTACTAACCTTCAATACTTACTTTTTGAGTATTATATGTTATATACATCACTGTTTACAAACACAAATTTCAGATTTTGGACAATCTTTGCCCAATCCAACCAAATGCACATGCATAAAAGCAGGAAATCTACCCTTTTCTGACGGGCAAATGCTGAGCTTGATGCCAGCAACTTTGCCCATGACTGCACAATCCAGCACAACCTGAGTCACTGTACATTTTCAGCAGGAAAGACAAAAAAAAAACAAAAAAACACAGATCTCTAAATTTATCAACTGACCTGAAACCTTGTGCCATTTGGCTTCATTGAAGATATGGAACCAAAGACATAACAAAGGTATCACTCTCTCTCCTGGAGAACAGGCCTGACCATAGCAACCATGTGACCCTCATGGTTCTCAACAGGATAATACATAGGTGAAATGGCCTGCAACAATGGCCCAACCATCCCACACATCAAGCATCACAAACCTTTTCCAGGTCTACACTGCACACAAAAATGTGTAAAAGAAAACGTCAATGCATTGTCTAGCGCCCTCTAGTGGATACAGAGCTGGTCGTGTGTTTTACGTGAAGGAATGAGTTCACCTTGTTCTTTCCTTTCCAACTGAGGCTACGGGATGTGATCCCTCTAACCTAACCATACCTTATGGCCCTCCTTCCTGACAAGTGGAACCACCACCCCAGTCTGCCATTCCTGACATACCTTTACAACAATGCACAGCGCGGACGTCCCGGCCAGCCCATGAAACTTCTGGTAGCTATAGTAACAAGATGAACACCGTTACATAATGTAGTGGGACACTTTGTGAAATGCAGCCAGTGTGCAATGCTTAAAATTAGGCATTGAAGAGATGAAACCACAAAAAAAATAAATAAATAAACTCGCATGAACAAGGAGTGTTTTGAGTTTCTTTTCAATGTGTATAATGTGCCAGGCTTGACTCAGCTGTGCAGTGAGCCATTACTGCAAAAAAAAAACAACCTTTGTTCATTATGTAATCTGTAAGGCATCTGGAAAAACCATTGCTAAATAAATGTTGCAGGGTCAACAAACAAAGGTTACTGGACTTCCAAAATGCATCTGAAATTTAAATGTGCACAAAAATTTTTTATTAGTCCTTCACTATTTGTAAATATACAGGCAAATTGCGCTAAGTTACATTCCATCAGTTCAATGCACAAAGTCTGGTGGTTTCAGTGTAACTGACTCAGCTCAAATCATTTAATATCAAACCAAATGTCCTGCAGTGGCCTTGTTTTGGTCAGCACACTATGCTGCACCCAGTGGCTTTAGGATGCTTTGCATTTGCATTGTTGTGGGAAACAGGATTGACTGCATCAGAACAATGTGATAAGCCTGGATAAATATTTGAACTGCTGATTGAATGATCCAGTTCACAGAAAGCAAACCATGTGCTTAGTTTGATTGTTCTTGTTCTGTATAAAGAGAACATTGGAAGTGGCTACTTTAATGTTTGATATTAGACCATATCAAAGTTGATCAACTATGGAGAAGGTATTTTCCATGAAGTTAAATGCATATTTGGCACAACATTGCAAGAGATACTTTAATTTTTTTTTACATTTTTCAGATTATCTTCTACGAGGACAAAAACTTCCAGGGCCGTTTCCATGAGTGCAACAATGACTCCAGCGACCTTCAAGGTTACCTCAATCGCTGCAATTCTATCAGAGTGGAGGGAGGATTCTGGGTAATCTATGAAAGACCAAATTACATGGGCTACCAGTATGTGCTGAGCCCTGGAGAGTACCCGGACTACCAGTGCTGGCTGGGTAGCAATGACACCATCAGGTCCTGTCGCATCATCCGGAACGTAAGTTAGAAACGTCTAAGTGCTCCACTCTAGAACTGTTTATTAGCATTTTGAAATCATGTTAGATTTCCAAATCCACTCAGGCTGCTTTTACTTCATAATTCATTGCTGTGTTTTTAGTTATGTCGTCATTTATCCCTAGTGGTTGAAAGATGTATTACAAGTTCTATTGATCGTAATCGTCATTGTTTTCTCACAGGTGGGAAATTCATGGAGGCTGAAGGTTTGGGAGAGGCCAAACTTTGAAGGTCAGTCAATGGAGGTGGCAGACAACATGCCTGCCTTCCACGAGCGCTGGCACAGCCGCGACGTCCACTCTTGCAAAGTGTTTGAAGGTGCCTGGATCTTCTATGAGCATCCCAACTACAAGGGTAGGCAGTACCTGCTGGAGCGGGGCGAGTACCGGCGCTATTCTGACTGGGGTGGCGTTCAGCCAACTGTTGGATCCATCCACCGGGTTGCAGAACATTAATCATAAGATCTGTACGAAAATGTAAAAGTGTATGACAGGCATCTCAAAAATAAAATCATGGCATAAATGATCACTTTTTGATGTTTTTTTCCTCCTCTGGTTATTTTCTCATATATATATAATGTGCATCTATCTATCTATCTATCTATCTATCTATCTATCTATCTATCTATCTATCTATCTATCTATCTATCTATCTATCTATCTATCTATCTATCTATTCAAGGAAGCACTGTAGAAGGATGCTGAGGATGGAGTAGCCAGGCAGGAGACCTAGAGGAAGACATTTAAATGTCAGCTAAAGAAGACATGAAGTTAGATAGAGCGACAAAGAAGACCGCAGAAGATAGGGAGAGACAGATGAGGATTATTCACCGTCGCAGCCCCTGAAGGGAAAAGCTGAAAGAAGGATAAAGGAAGCACTGTAGTTACTGTGAAATCTTTGTACATTTTACTGAAATAATTGAATGTCTTTGATCCTCACAGCTACCTACTCTATACAACAAATATGACATTTGCAATTTGATGGCCTATTAAAACTATTACTATTACTATTTGTAAACGTTGTTGCTAAATAGAAATTGATTAGTTTCCTACATTGGGTTTTCTGGTGTTTGCCAATTTGTGATAAATAATTGTCTGCGTAAAACGTTTTAGGATTTCCTTTATTGGTTTGGCCAGTGGTTTGTGATACATCGCCCTCTACTGTTATCTACTGGTTAGTAACACAACAAATGAAGACAACAAATGAGCGATTCATTTCCACATCAAACGGGTGAACACAGTGATTGTTAACCATACTGTTTTGAGCCTTAAGGAAATGAAAAAAACTGTATTTTATTTTAATTTTATCCCCGCCCCAAATATGTCAAATTTGGTTCTTCAAAAAGTCATAGTACTTCTTGCAAAAGTGTTACAAATTGCAGGGTGAATGAAATTATTTTTTTAAAAAGTGTGTAAAAGTGTTACATTTTTTTTATTCATTTGCCAATTAATGTACTTGAGTGCATATACTGTTTCTACTCTTCTAATATATATAAATTTTGCTGTAACATCCTGTCACATTCAGCAAGGGTGTGGTTGCTTGTACCATTGTCTGTTTATGCACTGGATGTGAAAACTACAAATCACTGATGTGATAAGAAGACAGTAAACATGTGATTTGCAAATGAGTAACAGTGCTGCTGGCTTCAGCAGATGATAAACTTTTGGAGCACACCAGTCTGTTCTGCTTCCCGTTATGCTGATCAAGCAGTTCCTGTCGTGTTGCATGAGATCCTCCTCAGCTCAAGGTAGCTAATGAGGCTGGGCTGTTAAACTAGTGTAAAATCTTTATTATACTTGAAATGAATTAAGATGATTCGGAAAGTGTCGTCGACCAAGGATGGCTGGTATGGTATCATGATAAACAGGCCATCAAGAGATCACAATATTCCTCCTCAAAGTTACAAAAACTTTAGGAGTGAGCAATAAGACTAAATATCACAATAGTTATAATTGGTTATTAACGCTGTCTGATTTTCCATGGGATGTTGAACGTTATTTTTGAAATGCAAAATTAATCCATTCATAATCTTGACCCATTACAAATGGCACCTAAGACCAGTATGAAGGTTTTGTGTTTTAAGTCCCGTAAATGTAGCATGTGTACTTAGAAATACATGTAGATATAGAATGTGTAAATAAATGTAGCTATCTCTAGAGATGTTGCTTAATCAGTGCCATCGACCATCTGAGGTATTATTTATTTATTCTTAATTTTGAGCTGAGAAGGTTGAAAGAATGTTGTTGTGCGTCTTGAAAACACAACAGCGGTTTGGGTTCTTTAAGAAAGAAGTGAATCCATGAATGAAAACGCAGCCATTCATAAAATCCACAAGGGATGGACGTCAGCGCAGCCTTGAAGGTGATTGGGAGATTTTTGATTGACGTTGTATTCCAACCAATGGGCGCGCAGTAAAAGGCTGGGTTTAACTCCGGTCAGCGAACCGAGTTGTTCATTGAGAAAAATCCACAGCAGAGTTTCTGGAGGAGCTACAGGGGATGTACGTGAGGAAACCAGCGTCAAGTCCAATTTCTCTCACCACTAAGAAACTTCACCTGTGAAGTGAGTCCTTATCATTCTTAGCACCACAATAACACACGAAAGAATGCACGCGTCGCTCCGTTTTATTGCATTACCGTGGCGATGATGTTTACTGCTGCGGCTAGGGAGCGAAGAGACGAACGCCATTTTCTGAATATCAAAGTCAACATTGCGTCCATTTTCCCGTGTGTCTGCCTGCTATGCAAGGCAATGTTAGCAGTTTTCCTAGCATCCTGACTCTTTCTATTTGCTCTATGGCTAATTTCTCAATGGTAGAAGGCCCCACCCACTCTTCTTTCGCTGAGGATCAAGTTTCACTTCAATGAGAAAAACAAGGAGGTCTCGAGGTGCTCTCCACCTCTGTGCGTCACCGTCTTTTATTTTTTTTTAATTTTCTTTATGTAATCTGTTTATTGCCTAATTTGCTTACACGTGGAATGACCACCATCTTATTAGAATTAGAGCAGACTTTAAGTCTTGAGTCTTTCTATCAAAGTTGAGCCATCTACACTGACTGATAGCATATATCTATATAGTAAAGTTAATATTTTACACAAAACAGTATTTAGTATCCCTCTTCAAGCATTGTATGCATGCCTTATACACTAACATTTAAAATGAAGTTATTTAATGGTATTCCTTAACTTTAGATGGATCAAGAACTTGAAATGATGGTCAGTGAAAGCAACCAGTTTCAGCCAAAACATGTTGCAATGCCACTATTGCTGGAACTGGTAGCCAGTGATTACCAGTGTCAACAAGGATTAATTTTTAAGATGGACAGATGTGTGACAGAGTAGATGTATAGGCTTGTGTGACAGCAATATAACAGGACACGATGCTACATGTGTGATTGGATTTTGAGTTCATAAGTAAAATGTGTTAATTATGTTTAATTACTTCAACACCACAGGTGAACTTTGGAGAACTGGATGCAAATATTGGAGCTGAATCTATTTAGAAAGAGGGACTGGTTCTAATTCAACGAGGGATAAAATGATTGCTTATGAAGGGAGAGAGGGCCTAAATGTACTGATTACATTAATACAGAGACTAACTGGATAAATTATTGTGAAACCAAGAATAATTAAAAAGTAGAGAAGGATAGAGGAAATTAAGGGTTGATCCAGTTCACAGCCTAATCCCTAGAAGGCCTATCTGCCAGTAACACAAAACAATGTTGTGTGCTTGTTTGGTGTGCATAAAACTGTGCTCTTATTGCGTTTGACGATCCAAAAAAAAAGTCAACATTTTTTTGCTTCAAACAGGAGAAGCCCAATAAGCCAAACCAGGACTACAAAATATAGCCAATAACAATGTCAACATTAAACTTTTTGAAGTTTCAGGAACTAAGAGTACCAATTACTTTTGGTGGAAGAGCAAATTTAATGAAGACACATTATGGAAAAAAAAAATCTTTCAGTGCTCAGTGATTAAAGCGTGAGACAGCAATGCCTACCGACCAATCAATGATCTGGAAAATGACATCAATCATAACAGATCCCTGAGCTCCATTTGGAGAGGTGTAGGTAAGCTGAAAACATTTAAAACTAGTAAAATTGAGGGGGGGGGGGGTGATATAAGAGAGGACATGCAGTTTTATACTGCATAGCTGCACAGCGTGGATGCTTTCTGTACTGGCTTCCCTTCTGGAGAAGTGAAAGTGCTCCTGCAGCTTATATTCATGTCAAGACATTGCGTAATCCCGTGATTGATGAGAGTGTTTTTAGAGGCACCGTAATGCCTTTTGATGAGTTTAAGAAACACAAATGAGGCAAGACACACAGAACAAACCCGGGACTTCCCGGTAATCCAGTTAATAGATTGAACATACAGATATATTTGTAGGGTGAAGACTCCTGCGATATGGATGGCTTCTATGACCAGCAAGTTCCATTTGTGGTCTCGGAGAGTGTGAGTTTCAAAGATTCCAGGCAGATTTGTAATCCTGAAAAAAGAGGTTAAATGTGACTAAGCAGGTTTTTTTTTGTTTGTTTGTTTGTTTTGTTTTGTTTTTGCTGTTCATCCTGTAGAAATGGCATTCAGAAGATGCTGAGAAATGTCTCAGTGAGCGCAAGAGGAAGTTCATGGACACAGAGCTGGCCCAGGACACAGAAGGTAGCTACATATGCCAGTTAATAATTGTAAGGCTAATGTGGTTGTAATATATCGTTAGTCATTTTTAAGAATAGAAATAAGAAATACCAATGTGCTTGCTAAAAAAAAAAAAATGTATTTTTCTTGTTTTCTGGAGAAAAAAAAAACAACGTTCAAATATGACTTGGGCAAGTATGCTATTAGGCTAACGAAATGGAAAGGACCCTGAACTGGGAAAAAAGGCAGAAGAATGATTTTTGGGATGAAATTGGATACAGTCCAACAAAATGAACGACTGTGGTTGTGCAGCTTGAGTTGTGTGCAAGTTTTATCTTGTTTCATTGCTGTTTTGTAGAGCTCTTTCAAGATTTAAGTCAACTTCAAGAAATCTGGATAGCAGAAGGTGAGTTGACATTTTGCTGAATAAAATGCCAGTTAAGTGTTAGCAAGCTTATTTTTTTATTTTATTTTTTTTTATTGGTGTCTTTTGACAAAGCTGCAATCCCAAACGTAGCCTCCCTGTAACCTACAGTCTGCAAATTTGCTGACATGCTGCTTTTCCACTGCACACTACATATTCTACATGCCTCAGCTTGGCTAAACACCTGTGCCTTGCCCAGTCTCTTTATAAAATGTACCTGGAACACGTTCTAGTGAGGCCTCAAAATGCAGGAGACAAGGCACCAGAGTACAAAAATGTCAGTTTATTTTTTCCTGGTAACAGAAAAAGTTCAATATTTCTCCTTCTCACAGCTCAAGTTCCTGATGATGAGCAGTTTGTTCCAGATTTCCAGTCCAACAACTGTGAGTAACACTAAGAATAGTTGTATAAATTCTGCACTGTAACTTAAAAAAAAAAAACACACTTTAATTTGATAAATTAATATTTCCAGCGCTGTTGTTGTGTGACTGTCATTCCTACAGGACGTACACAACACTAAAATATTGCTACGTTATGCTGTTATGTATTCTGGCTTAACATAAAGAAGCCCGCCAAACCTTATTGATCCATCGCTGTAAATATTTTTATTTTATTTTATTTGACTGAAGATGTAAGCACTGCGATAATCACAAATTATAACTATCTTCAGGCACTGTGCAAATGCTGCCTTTTTAAATTATGAAGTTATTCTACAGTAGTCCCTTTTTCTTGCAAAAAAAGAGGCATTTGTTGCCAAAATGTTCATTTTCCTTTGTCAGTCATCGCTTCATATTCAGCCAAAATATGCAAGTCAATGGTTAACAATCATCGTTAGAAGCCATGTTGAATAATTAACAACGAAGAACTGGATATATTTGAGCGCATTATGCGTGGTGCTTAAATATATCACGGTGTTGCACCTCCCCTGACACTAACTCTGAAAATAGAGTGCATACATTTCCAGGTGACAGTGTTTGACCAGCAGCCATATAATAATAATATGAGCCACACTTTCTGAAAATGCGGCGGGTAAACGATAGCTTTATGGCGCAGGAAGTGACATGGGGCTGTAAAGACGATGCGGGGACTGTACCTGTCTCCTACACAGACTGACGTCACAGACGTACGTGGAGGGACGGTTAACGCTGCTGTGTGGTCGTCACTTTAGGATCATGAAATCAAATATTAACCCTTCTGCTCCTTGAAGCACTATGCTGTATAATTCTGTGTGACCCAATTTAGTAGTAGTAGCTACCAAATCAATTTTTGGGATTACAAGAGTGAGTGCACTAACAGGTGGTTTCTACTAAACATAGTGGAGTTTAATTAAAACATATAACTGGATGCTTTAAAATTCCATCTGTAAAGGTCACAGTGAAGGGATTTTTTGGACCTGTGACCCCCCCAATCACTAATTCCTTCATCTTTTATTCAGAGTAAACGAAAGTTAAGAGCCCGTCAAGGCGTTGTTTGTTCTTTGACGCACTGCTCTGGTTATCACCAGTGCAGAGCCATAAACGTAACAGCCGTGACTTTTTCCATGACCTTCTTGAGATAAACCGCAGAGCTGGGTGTGTGGCTGTTTTATGTTGAGACAGATATTGACTTTCACGCGGCGCGTGTGTTCGCAGTGATGTTTCACGGACCGCCTGTCGGCAGAGTGAAGCAAGAGTTCAGCGCATCCACCTGCACAACCCCTCGTGTTAATGCGTGCCTTTATAGCAACAGGTGGGTATATTTAGATAATGATTAAAATAGTCTCACATTTTGTGTGGTTTTTTTTTGTTTTTTTTTATTTTGTGTTGTGTGTGTGTGTGTGTGTGTGTGTGTGTGTGTGTGTGTGTGTGTGTGCATTTGTATATGCTCATTACCTCGTGTCATCTTCTATCCGCAGCTCCCATGACAACAAACCAGCAGGGCTTAAAGCTCCACCACATGCACAGTGTGGGTCCACCCATCCTGCGGGCCCACCACCACCACTACAGAGGCAGCTACAGCCTTCCGTCCCACAGCTGACCATTCCAGCCCCGAACCCCTCCTACCTTCACACTCTCCCGCTGGCCAATCAGAACCGGCAGTTTGCTTTGGCGCGACCCCCCATGAGCTGTCCTCCTGTATCTTTCGCTTCAGAATCCAGGTGGGTTCTGATGAGTTCTGGAGCCTGCAGAGAGTCAGTGCAGTGGAATTATCCTGTCCTAGTGATCTCCCTCACATTCTCCTCTCTCCACGGGTTCTCCCAAACTCCAGGTTCCACCGGCAGCTATCGGAGCCGTGCCTGACTTTCCTTCCTCCAGAGAACAGAGGGACGGTCCCGTATCGGCCAGCTAGCCATGAGAAGAGGCCGACATACCAGCGCCACCTTTCGGAGCCTTTAGTTCCACATGGCCAGCCAGTTTTAAAGCAGGAGCTCATAGATCCACGGTATCCAGATGCGGGTCTGCCTGCCCCCGGTCTGGCCCAGCACCCAGTGACTATCAAAAAAGAGCCACAAGACTTCACCTTCGACTCAGGTGAGTGTATATGTAAGCAAGCTAAACCTTTTAGATTCCTAAAAGTAAACGTGGATATTGGTTTCAGTTTTTTTAGTTTCTTTTATTTATACTGGCAGTAGCGTACGCCTGTCTCAGAGATTAAGCCATGCACGTATGCACGGTCGGCACAGTGAAATTGCGCATGGCTCATTAAATCAGTTATGGTTCCTTTGATGGCTCTGCCGTTACTTGGATAACTGTGGCAATTCTAGAGCTAACACATGCTAACGAGTGCTGACCTCCGGGGATGCGTGCATTTGTCAGACCCAAAACCCATGTGGGGCCCGCCTGCCCTCTCCTCTGCCGGGGGGGGCCGCTTTGGTGAGTCTAGATAACCTGGAGCCGATCGCTGGCCCTCAGGTGGCGGCGATGTCTCATTCTAATGTCTGGCCCATCAACATTCGATGGTACGCTCTGTGCCTACCATGGTGACCACGGGTCCCAGAGTTCGATTCCCGAGAGGGAGCCTGAGAAACGGCTACCACGTCCAAGGAAGGCAGCAGGCGCGCAAATTACCCACTCCTCACTTGGGGAGGTAGTGACCAAAAATAACAATACGGGACTCTTTCGATATATAGCGCCTTAGACAATAAAAATTGTCTCGATGTGCTTTACAGAGGCAGAAACCCAACCCAGA
>BJFM01001391.1:14760-37483 GCA_016586285.1 Arothron firmamentum
CCCCCCCCCCTCATCAGTGCTTCATCCGCCATGGGCGGGGGGGGGGCTAAAGCGTGATGAGGTCTACCAGGTTGCCCTTGGGTGGAGTCATGCTTTCTGGGAAGAAGTTGACGAGGGTGTCGAAGAGCTGCGTCCGCTGAGCGTACGTCTGGTCCACATCCGAGAAGCCTGCGAGGGAACGTTCCTCCATCAAGATGGGCTTTTTTGGGGGGTGTTTTTTTTTTGTTGTTGTTAAATGTGATGTGGTCGGGCTCTTACCCAGAGGGATGAAATCGGAGCTGGACTTGAAGAGTGCCGACGGTAGAAGCTGGAACTGAAACGACCAAGCAAACGCGTTCGTTTTGAGTCGGAGGGGCGAAAAGTCGGCAGGACGCAAGTGACGTGCCGCTGCGTCATCAGGCCTGGCTCGCAGACATTTCACAGAAGACAAACCGCGCACGTTACCAGGAACTGTTTCACACCGGCAAACCAATTCCTGTGACTACGAGAGAGAGAGAGAGAAAAAAAAGGGGACTGAAATGTACCTCTTTAGTCTCATCGGGGTCTGTGTGGTCCACTGTCAGGGAGAGGTCATTCTGCAGGTACTTTAGGGCATTCAGTGGGTCAGACTGGGCTTTCTCCTCAAACCTGCCCCATAAACACACACACACACACACCAACACTTCAGATGTGAGGCTGTAATTTCGACAAACAACCACCAGGTGGCGACAGACACCAGGAAGACGATCCCCACATATCAGAGTGAAACACTTCCTGCTTTATAGGCTTATTACATCCATTTATTTCTAAATCAAAATGATCCCCAGCAGTGACGGGGTCTCTTTAACGATGGTGGTGATAAGAGTGGATCGGCTCAACGCACCTGTACTTCCTGATGAGGTATCTGCAGTGGCGGAGCAGGTACTCCTTGGAAGGCCGACACAGTCTGAGGGACCAGAAGTCATCCAGGCGCATCTTGGGGGAGCAGGATTTCCCAGGATTCCCACCAAACAGATAATGGACCTGGAAACATCCACTGATTTACACACACACACACACACACACGCGTGCGCAACACGCAGACGGCCCTCGCAGACGCCGATAAAGTGCAAAACAAAATGTTTCTTTTGAAAATAAAGCCTTATTTTTTTGTTAGTGACTCATTGTGGATGTGGAGCCCTGCTAAAGATGGGAAAAGAAGAAGAAAATCTAGTTCACAAGCCACAGATAAGATCACAGGAAGCTGAAACACATCTCAGTTTCTCAATGTGGCGTTATTGTCTCAGTGAGCACGAACTGTGTGTGTGTGTGTGTGTGTGTGTGTGTGTGTGTGTGTGTACGCGGGTGTGTGTGTAACCTTGTGCATCTCATCGTAGACCAGCTGGTGTGCAAATCGTGGACAGGGCTCCTCCTCCTGTAGAGCCTTACTGGGGTTTTCTTTCATCACTTGGTCGTTCTTATACACACAAGACCTGAACACAAAAGGCACAAATTTAAAAGAAATAGATAAATAAATAAATAAAGATATTCAAACACTGATGTTGGTCAGTGTTCAGCTGGTTGTGGTTCTCCGGGTTTCCTACCAGTTGTTCCGGGCGATGTCGTAAATCCAAAAGGAGTTGCGGACATTCTCTTCACGCTTCTCCTTGTCCTTGCTGAGCCCCGACAGGACGTGGATCTCGTTGAGCTCAGGGTCAATGGTGGCTCTCTGAGTAAAACCCGTCATTGGTACTGTGGACAAGTAAAATAAATAAATAAATAAATAATCAACAGGACGCCAAAGCAACGAAAATAAAAGGCGACAACAGGAGAGTTAGACAGTTCACTATTATTGATGTTATGATTTCAGAGGATGGACTCACCCATTCCTGAGTCCTTCTTGGTGCCATCAGAGATGATTTCTACATGGTCTCCATCCACGTCATAGCTGAAGAAGTCATTCAGGTACGTCTTTGACCTCTGGCCTCCAAACACATACAGGTAGCGGTTTCTCTGTGGATGACAGGGTGTCACCAGGGTTACAGTGTTACACAGGGTGTCACCAGGGTTACAGTGTTACACAGGGTGTCACCAGGGTTACAGTGTTACACAGGGTGTCACCAGGGTTACAGTGTTGCACAGGGTGTAACCAGGGTTACAGTGTTACACAGGGTGTAACCAGGGTTACAGCGCGCTCCGAGTCTCCGGAAACGTACCGCATTGAGCAATTAATGCTGATTAGGTTCAAGGGTCTTTCTATAGTATATCGACATATATATGGATTCCTATGGTGATTCTTATGAAAGAAAGCAGTCTATTCATGAGGATCCATAAGATATAAGCATTTAATATCGTTGAATAAATATTTTATTGTAGATTAGAGGAACTTGGAACTCTTATACTTTTGTGGTGTGCGTCTGTCATTCTTGTACATTAGAGTCACAGCGGCTTCCGCGTCGCAAGACTCTCATTCAGCGAAGATCACCTGAACACAGGCTGTCTGATCGGTGCACTCACAGTATGGAAGAGCATGCAATGTCCAATGCGAGACTGCACGTCCTCCGGCCCAGCATTGCACGAGTCCTCGCGCAGGAGAGTCCACGTTCCTGCCTGACAGTGGTAGGCATACAGCCCGCTGAACTGCGGCTCCGACGTCCGGCTGTCCTCCATACTCCCGTTGCAGGTTAAGATTCGGCCGCCAAAGGTGTAGATCATGTGCTTCTCTGAGTCCATGCACATCTGCAGAGGGGAACCATGGTGAACGGCGTTAAAGAAGAGGAGCCCTTTGGTCAAAACAGCCCAGGTTTCAACCGAAGAGTTACCTGGTGGTCAAACACCAGCTTTGGTCCTCCATCAGAAGACGTGTCCTCACTGAGCAGCATCCACGTGTTGGCCTCGATGTCGTAGCGGTAAAAGTCACTTTTGAGAGACTTGCTGTTTCGGACGCTGGAGTCCAAGTACCGACCTAGCGTGTAGATCTGACGTCTCTGGGAGTCGATGCACATCTTGTGGCAGGAGCGAGCGCTCGGGCCGTTCTGACAGACACACAGGAGTGTTGTGTTTAAATGTTTGAGACATACCAGCGGAAAAAGGACAGGCTGATGAAGAAAAGGTCAGCTGATGCGTTTTCAGGTGCACATTCAGGTCACAACACAGTTTAGAAAAAGAGCAGTGTGTGCAAGACAGGAATTCTCCCAGAATTAGAAGAACTTTGTCTACTTTTTCTTCACCTGCCTTTCTTCAAATATCAAGCAAATCTGTTACCTTCACCTTTTGGAGATCATTTGGAGCAGAGGTGGGAAAACTGAGGCCCGGGGGCCACACGTGGCCCGATGAACTATTTAATCCGGCCCGCAGAGCCTTCACAGTAATTTCTCCAAAATCCAAATTAAGAAGGTTGTCAGCTTGATTGGTTAGAAAAAGGTCCAGACCCTCCCATCACCTAGCATGCTAACATGTCCCCTCAAGAAGGTGGGGCCAAACAACATTTGGAGCTTCATCATCCATCTCTAGTTGCACCAATTTACAGCCTCTTCACCATATTTTCTCAGTCAATAGTCCATCAAGGGGGATTTTCAGCTAACCTCCGATCCTCATTTAGGGGGGGGTTAGATTCCCACCACCTGGTTGGCCCCTTCATCAAGATCTACAACCCAATGTGGCCCTTCAGGCTAAATACTTGCCCACCCCTTTTTTTTGAAGAAATGTTGCCCAGTTGCCAAGTTGGTCTATACAGGAGAGCACAACAGGACCACGTGCATTCAAAAGTAGGAAAGTACTTTCTTAACTGAACGGAGGGTCATCACCTCTTTTTCGGTGTCTCTGGAGATGCACGCCCACTGGTTCTCCTGAACGCTGTAGGCCCAGAAGTCAGCCAGGTCCTGCGTGCCGTCCCAGCCCCCAAATAGGTACACAGTCTCTGCAGGAACAAGAACACACACTTAAAATGCAGCCAAAGAACACTGCAGCCACCTGATGGTTTCATAAGAAGAGATGGACCAACACACACACACACACACACACACACACACACACACACACACACACACACACACACACACACACACACACACACACACACACACACACACACACACACACACTAGCTGTAGCCTAATATAAACTAAACAGACAGGCTGTCTGTCACTTTCAGGCACTGCTGCAAGATAAACAACCTTTCAACAACAAACAAAATTTCGACTTCATGTTCGGATTGTGATTTTCTACCTGTTTTTATAATGCATGCTTTTGGGGCCTCTTTAATTGAAAAGTGCTCGGTGTTCGTGGTTAGAACAGGGCGAGCTGGGCTAAAAACTGAGCGGTTTGGTGTTGGAGAACGTCGTCTGCCCCACGATTACTGCCCACTCAAAAGAGGAGCACAAGCTAGGAAATAACGCCGCCGCGATCTAGCGCTGCCGTCGAGGCGGAAAGCCGCGGCGGGAGTTTCGCGCCTCCTCTCAGAGCCGGGCAGCCTGGGAGACGAGGCCGGCTTATCTCAACGCCAGCCAGTCAGACGGGGGGGGGGAGCCGAGGTCCGATCCACGGCGCGGGCGGCCTCACCGGACTGAACGTCGATGACCATCTGATGTCCTCCCCTCATCCCCGGCCTGTTGTCGTCGCCGTCGCCTGCAAAAGAGGAGGAGCACGTGACGTGGACGAGGATGGAGTGAGCGGAAAAGGATGAAGAGGAGCGTCGGGGGGAGAGAGAGAGAGAGAGAGAGACAGAGAGAGAGAGCGCGGTGCGGATGGGAGGAGCGGTGGAAAGAGGAAAACGGGAGAGAAAGGCGACATGTCTTTAGCCGGCAGGATTTGAGTTTGGGGATACGTCTGAGTGAGGACGGGGAACGCTCCCCGCTGGAACGGATGCTCTCACTGTTCACGTCGTCTCTGTTGATTTCTTGGGCGCTTGTACCTTTGTTACATTTCGGGATGATCTGACTCCACCTGGGCTTGTACTCCTGCTGGCTGATGTACTGGTTGAACAAACCATCTGGAGGGAGAGAGAGCAGGCTCAGATCACACACACACACACACACACACAAACACACCTCTACCGACGCAGCCGCGACGGGGACGGTTCCCTCTCTGGACAGGCTTCGCTACCTCTCACGGCTTTGTCTATGAGCTCTTCGCAGGCGTCAAAATCTCCCTGGAGCACGAGTCGGTCGTGCAGGTGAGTCAGCATGGGGTGTTCCAGAGCGATCCGAGTCTTCTTCTGGAGCGACTCGAAGGCCTCTGTGTAGTTATGCTGCCGGAAGTGTTTGAGGCAAAGGCGGATGGCTTCCTGTTCTCTGTACTGGAGCGAGAAGATGGAGTGATCAGAGCTACCAGGACACTGACAATCACAAAATCGCAGCGCACGCGCACGAACAACGGGGAGTTTAAATTAAGAGCAAAACTCTTTAAATTTAGCTTATAACTGTACGGAATTCTTATTTTTTACGACGTTTCACGACGGTAGACCTGATGAGACGGATGCATGCAATAAACCTGCTTTTCTGCAAGCCCCCCCTGGGAAAGACAAAGATGCATATGTCTTTTTCAAGCCAACCGCGCATCATATGACTCGCTATCAGCCAAGCAGTGGTATCTCTATCCGTATCTCGTGGCCACTCTCCAGTACAAGTGCCCAACTGCTTCCATGTTTTAATGATGCATTGATGGACCTGTTTTGGTTTTTTGGGGGGGCATACTTTCCCATAAAAATCTTATATTGAGCATGATTGCATGCGTGAAGGAAACAAAAGGGGGGAAACATCACTGTTTGTGAGGACATGTGACCGTTTATTGTTCTGTTGGGGGGAAAAAAAGAAAAGAATTGGTCCAAAAAGAAACACGGTGTAAAAGCGGTTGTAATTGCCCCCCCTAAAGCCGTAAACCCAGGAGACTGAAGAACCACGGAGGGTGAAATCGTTCTCCAGGCGGCCCTGGCTGCTTACCTTGCTGTACCAGTTAAGGCAGGGCTGCACCACCTCCGGATCTTCAATACCGTGCAGCTCAATGTACCAGATGCTGAAGTTAAAACTAGGACCCCACGACATCAGAGGCACTGTGACACGGGGGGGGGGGATAGACACAGTTGTGTATAATAAAGCGCACGACAGCAAAAACACGGATGTTATCACAAAGAGAACCTCACCAATTTTGACAAATCTGCAGGGAAACATTTGCTCGTCAATCTTGTGCTTTAAGGTAAACGTTTCCTTGTTGTAGTCATTTTTAAGGCCACTGCAAGAAAAAAAAAAAAACAACACAAAAAGGATTTCAAAAACTTTGTGACTAAATGGCAACTTTCCCCTAAACACAAATGCAACTTTGGGACAATCAACCCAGGAAAATAGAAACCCAGGGAGAATTCTCAAACCAGCAACTCAGCCCGTGAATCTGCCACTTAAAAAGCAGACCCGCCTGTTTTCTGGTTCCGGGTTAAGTCAACGTGGACCGAGACGCATTCTTTTCAGTTCTACACGAACCCATCAAATGGACCAGACTAACCTTTCCTTCATCCAACCTCTTCCTTAGCCTTTTTTCTGAATATCTCTTCAATAACGGGAACATTTCTCCACAACGAACTGAATTATTGATTTGCTGTCGCACCACTGCGGGCTGCCTATCTCCTGTGAGCGCCTGCCCTCGTGGCACCTTTCTTCTTCTTCTCCTCTTTGCAATCTTACCTTGACAAAAGCTCCGTCATGTTCTCTTCGCTCATCCCTCCAAACACTTTAAACTTCTTCAAGTTGCAGACGTGGGTCTTCTCGTACTTCCCAAAGGTGATGCTCTGAACGACTGCTGGCCTTTCTAGTTTCAAAACCAAAAACTGAAGAAAAGATAGAAGAGGAGAAGAAACTTGATGAATTAATATGCGATCACTGTGAGGAGTTGCTGTTCTTATGGAAGAGTAACAATCTGTCTGACATTGGTTCTTTTTCTAAAAGTGGGTTATTCTTTGGCTAAAGGGGCTGATGGAGAAACTACTCTAAAACCTTGACAGCATACGTGGGGACAATGAGCAGCTCGCCAATATTGTTGACTGTATTATTTGGTGACTGTCAATAGTTGGAAGTTTATTCGATATTATCCTTCCGCACATCATCTACTAAATGTGGCCTAAAGGTATTTTAGCTAGCTGGAGTCCACACCAGCAGTCACCAAGCAGATACACCATTAACAGATCTCTAGTCCGTGTTATTATGTATGTTATTATCAGATGCAAACAACAGACAAAAGCAATAACATAACTAAAGAGTTCTGAAAAATAGCAAAATGAATGAATTGCATTTCAGGAAATAGCTGCTTAAACACTCGAGCTGTATCATCCAACTGTTTTATCTGATCATTGATAAGCACGTTCAAGCCGTCCGCTCTGAGGTTATTTATTGTCCTGAAGTACGTCAAAGTGCTCCCATCACACATGAGAGGAGCTCCAAACTCCTGCTGGAGTCCCCCAAAGAGGTGAAGAGAGCTGGTACTTATTCAGAACCAAAAGAGCCAAAAGTCCTGTTATAAACAACAAACACCATCATCCAAAGATCACTGTTTACTTCTGACAACCCGACCGACCGAAAACACCTTTGCATCTGTCGTCACAGTCAGATTAAACCTACAACAGAAGAGAGCTGACGGTCTCTGCTGGCAAAAAATATTTCACTGCACGTTGATGCAAGAGTCTTTGTCAGTAATGGGAAACCTCCCCCGTGGACTCTCATGGCCATTCTTTAAAGAAGGACAAGCCATTCACCATATCTGGCAAGTGAAGAGGATTGAAGAGGAGGAGGAGATTCATTGAAAAAGTCAACAACAAAGAGACACCTCCATAAATGGAAAGTTTACCATTCAAGATCAGATCCAAAAACATCTAAAACCACTTTCCAATAGCTGGATCCAGATTCTTTGGACAGATGAAAGCAACATTTGCTTTGAACTGAGCTTAATGAATTACAGTAGAAGGAAAAGAGCAGCCCATAATCCAAAGCATATCCCAAATGTTCTATTCGTGTCTCTGCACCACCAGATGGATGCTGACCGTAAAAAAGAGTGCAACTTTTTGAAGACATTAAAATGAGGGCTGGTTCAGTCCTTTAACGGCTACTGAAGCTACTTAAAAATGAAGGCAGTATTGCCGCTCCCCAAAAAACACCTTTTTACACCTGAATGCACCACACTGAGGGAAGGAGTAACCATATGCAGGGAGCAACAGGACTTAGCACTTCCATCACACCGACACTAAACTGAGGAGCTCCAGTATTGTCCGCTTGCTAACCCAATACTGACTACTTTCAGTTTGTCAACAATGAACCTGTGACACATCAAATCATAGGCTAAGTTTATTATGTTGCATTGGTTCTAATAAATCAAACTTCTTTTCCGCTGTTAAATCTGAAAAAGGGTTTCCCCACTAACAGGTGCAGGCCACCTGAACCAGGAATCGCCACTGTTATAGGGAGCTTTTCTGCATTTTACAACGTAAAATGCACAGAACTCACCTGTGGAGGATAGTTGCTCTCAGAAGACCACCTTGAAGACTGATCATTAGGCTTGTCCACCAATATATTTCTAAAAACAAAGAAAAAAGGAGAAAGACACAACTCAACCATTTGAGGTACACACCTGAAAGACTGTGAGAGATCTGAAGCACCCAGACTTTACAAAAACTTCTCTTTAGAGTACATTTGATATCACGACGGCTTTTTTTTGTTTGTTTGTTTTTTTTAATGTGTTCGTGAGTGGCCAGAAATCAATTTACACATCGTCGACCTATCTCCGGTGGGTGTGGGAGTGGAAAAGGTCGAGTGCGTCTTTCTGGTGGTTTGGAAGCAGCAACAGGCGAATGAGTCATGATTAGTCGAGTGTTTTGCCTATAAATGACAAACCTTTGTTTCACAGCACCTTTTAAAGTAACTGAAGCAGACTGCTTGTCCATCTTTGACAAGCAGCGCACTTGGCTTAGATAAGCAAGGTTACGCTACTTTCGTTTTGGAGCCCTGTTTGCTAACACGGTGTTCGCTTTTAACTAGAAGCCTGGACGTCAGTGAATGAACTTACAAAGTAAAGAGACTCAATTCGAAATTATATGACACACCAATGACGACAACAATACGTATGAATAAACAAATCAGCAGTTTTACAATTATATAAAATAGAAGTACTAATACAACACTGTATTTGTAACAGAACCATAAACTCCTTTCAACTATTGCAGGTGCAGAAGCAGACTAGCATTCCTGTATGCCATGTTGTCTGTGTGTTTTGATTTAAATGGATACCTTTTGTATAAAAATGATCTGTTGAGGAATCGGTTCAATTATCCACATAATCAGCAGCGTTAGTGGACTTGGTGTATAAAAATCAAATGCCCCTATCGCCACTGCTAGAATGCTAAGGCTAATATGCTAATATCAGATGTCTAGGATCGCAGACGAGCTAGGCCAGTCGGTGTGGCTGGAAATAAACTGTTTTATTTATGCATCAAAAGACCGCCTACAACCACACACTGCTTCATGAACGATCCCATTTATCGTGTGCATTACTCACTCGGGTAAATATGTAGAGGAGTAGGAGCTCCATTTAAAAACGCTGAAAGTGAGCACTCTGCTCTCAGGAGCGGCAGCCATCTTGATGCAGAAAATAACAAGCAGCGGGAGGGTCGCGCGCAGCAGGCGGCGAGCGCTCTTAAAGGGGCAGTGTACGCTGTTGGCTTTCTGTCGTCGACCCAGCCCACAAGTTAAACAGTCATCCCTTTATGTCTCCATATTTAATGTCATAATTTGAAATCTAAACGCAACACAAGTCATTCAAATCTATTACTGCTAAAGAAACATGTTGTAGAAATTGTTGGAATTGATTGTAAGTGCAGAATTTTATATAAATACACATATATACAGTATATTTTAATTTTGTCTTAATTTCTTCCTTTTGGCTCAAAGGCAATACTAAAAATCCTAACTAAAATTGCATTGTATAGGTCCTTGTGAAACAAAGGTAGCGCTGCTGCAGTCCATTAAAACCTGAGGGTGATGTCAGCATCTTTACTCCAGTAAGTTTAGATGAATCATCTTGGTGAGTAATCATAAAGAGCTTCCAGTTTACTGGACCACTATTACCGGAACTCGGGATTCATTTTATTTTAAGATATGCCACTAATTTTATTTTTGTTTAACTCAAGAAACAATTGGTATCCTGATAGGTTTTCCAGAAGTGCACGTGCTGGACAGCTCATTCAGGGCAACAATGTGTTCTGCAAACTTTGCATTTATTCTTGAAACATTTACACTGAAGTCCATCAAACAGCCAAATACCCGAAACAAACAAACAAACAAAAAGCTAACACTTTAGTTTGGAGAAAACGTATTAACCCTAACCTATGCTATGAATAATAACACATCAATTTGCTGCTAATACTTCTGCTAGTTACCACGTAGTTAATGGTGAATTTGTGTTCCCTAATCTAAAGCGTTACAAAAAAAAATCATCCTTTCATATTCTGTCAAATATCTCTATAAAAAAATGTAGCAACTGATAAAGGTATGTAAAACCATATTTGAGTAAAACAGCTGGCAGATTGAATCTGAAACTTCAGACTTTGAATGTTTCTAATTTTACAATAATTACGATTTCAAGAATGCTTGACCACATCTACATTATGATGATGATGATGATGATGATGATGATGATGATGATGATGATGATCTAGAGCCATTCATCTATGTTCAACCATTCAAAATTTCATCAGACTAGACATGTGTTTGATTGATTCGGGATAATAATAATAATAATAATTTTATATATACATGAGGATTGTGGATTTATTGTGTGATCCATACTGACTATACTATGTGTTAATGGAAGCCAAACACTTCTACTATCCAAGAATCTGTACTCACTTTCATACAGATAAACAAAGCCTCATACCGGTAACTTTAGGGCTGTTGTATTTCATCCACTTTATGCATTAAAAACATAAACAGTCGTGTCCGTCTGATCTAATATGAGGTCACTTCTCTTTCCTCGCAATGTTAGTCATCCTATGACGATGATATCACACTCGGAGTGACCTCATTATGGCAGAAAAGGCCCGATCCACGCAACAACAGCTTTGTTTGTCACATTTAGCAGCAGACCACAGCACTGATTTTTGTATTTTGATGTCTTTCTCCCGGAGCCAGCGGCAGCCATCTGGGTACAAAAACACATCTTCGCTCTTTTTAAGGGCGCAGCGTTTTATTTCCTTGGGACGCGCGCGGTTTGCCGTGAGCGCGCACCGAAGCGCAATCTCGTGGGAGGTCCCTTTAAGTTTCCATTGACAGAGGCCCGAGCGTGTCACATGGACGTGATCTAATGAAAAGGCAGGAACACGGAGCCAGAGTGCGCTGATGGAGACATGTACGCAGTCATTATAGGGCAGCGAGCGGGCGGATCTGCGCCGGACTCACCGCGGCTCATCACCCGGGACCTCCGCATTCACAGCTGCACCTGCCAGCGAGCACACGCACTTTACAAAAGCAGAGCAACAACCCGCGCTGGTCCCGGAGCAGAAGACGCGTGAGTGAAGTTCTTTTCGTTGCTCAGCAGATGCGGGACCCGGTTGCTGATACGCAGGTGTATTTGTGCACTTTTGGCGTGCGCCGTTTTTGCGCCACATCTCTTATTTTTTTGGAGTGTGCGAGTGTGCGGAGGCTTGCTGCGGGTTTGCTGCTAGATGCGACGGGGTTGCGTTTGGATCCTGGGCTATGTGTGGTCTGGAGCTCCTGCGTTCGGCGGTGTCCGCATTCCAGGTGCTGTTGCGCACATAGAAATTGGACTTGAAGTAAACACTTGGAAATCGGGCCCCGCGTCGGGAGCTGGACTGCTTGAAGGTCCAGCGTGTTGACTGGAAACATCCCGCCCCCCGCCCTCCCCCTTCTCTCTCTTTCTCTCTCTCTCTCTCTCTCTTTTTATTTTTATTTTTTTAAAAGCCAGCCCTGCAACTCTGCGTCTGAGCCAAGAAGTTGTTCCCGAGTGTGTTTGCAGATGACTCCAGGTCACTTTGTCTAACAAACTTACCCGTCGTGTCCGGATCCATTTATGACGACATTTCAATCAGTTTACGTCATCAGAAATAATGCTGGAAAAGTCCTGTGTAGCTGCGGAGTGACGCGTGTTTTTTTCTGGCCCCCGGAGTCTTTTACAGGTTGCGCCCTTTTCCCTGTAATAAACCTGTAATAAAGCCATCAGATGTTCCTGTGAGGTGATTTCAACCACGTCACGAGGAGGAGGAGGAAGTAAGCCACCTGCCTGCTGCGGCTCCCACAATCGCGCAAACACGCACGCTCCCGCGTCCACAGGGAGGAGATTTTGCTGATTCATATCAGGCCAGTCACATCTGAGCGGAGTTCAGAGGAGCTCTAATTTTGGCCACAGTCTCCGGCAACAAGAGGAAATAATTCAGCTGTGTTCATGCAAGCGCTCTTCCGGAGGCACTTACCAGCAACAGAGGCTGACTCTCAGCCTGGGCCAGCTGGAGGAAGCACCGGCTCAGGGAAGAGACGGCCAGACGTGGCCTGTCCACAAACCTCAGGGCTACAGCTCTGCAACTGTCAGTTTTTTTTCCCCCAAATAAAATGCACAAACGCAACACCGTCATTCTAAAGCGACCAAACCGGCCTTTCTGGCTTTTGGTGCTTGGCTACTTTTTCAGGGAGGAACTACATTTCTGAGGGGCTCTCAGCGAGGCTCTTTGGTTCAACCCGTTGGTGTGTAGTCATTCACTCAGAGCTTCTGATGTGTCTGGCTGGTTAACAGCGTTGCGAGAAAAAAAGCAGTCCCCCCCCCCATGTGGTAAATAAATGATTGGCAAAAATAGAAGTTTGTTTTGAACTTGATCCATTGCATCTTTTTATCTTCCAGTTGTTGAACGTCTGCGAAAACTAAATCTGTTACTGGAAGCTGTGTTTCTGCCGAGGCTTCCACTTATTTTGCCACAAAACAGATGCAACTCCCAAGCTACTAAACCGTCTTTAAGTGCTGTGTTATTACGCTGTAGTACCCTAAACACAAGCTAATATTACTATTTGAAATAACCTTGAGGGAAGCAACGATCACTCTAGACTCATTCTGATTTCCAGCAGAGACTCCTTCTTATTTCAATATTGTCTTAGTTAGTAGTTGTCATATTTGGTGTGAGCTGTAGAATCTAGGACGGATGTTACATAAGAGCACCACCACGGCTCTTTGATGGTTTATTAATTATTGTATGTCAGCAGGAATTCTACCACATTATTCTGTCCGTTTCACATTCAAACCTGCGCTAAGTTGAAGAAAGTTTGGCTCATTCCCGTAGAAACGGTTGCTCTGGATGTGAAAAGTCACTTATATTGCTGATATTTGTTGCTAAATCTGCAGCTAAATGCTTTCTGTCTGAAGTGCAGAAATCACCTTTATTCCGCGGTCAACAGATTAACAACTGTGGCCCGACGGGAGCAACTAGTGCTGAACACGTTCTTTGCAGTCTGCTGGTATTTGCATAATAATGACATGTTCAATAATCCTGCAGCATAATCCAGCATTAATCCTGCTCCGTTTGGTCCTATTAGGGGAGAGCAAATCTATCACCCTTTGATGCATAATTAAGAGCGTTAAGGCCTTACTTCCTAATTTGAGAGCATTACTCAGCAAACCTCTAGACCAGAGGTGGGCAAACTGAGGCCCGGGGGCCACATGTGGCCCGATGAACTAATTAATTAGCCTTGAGGCTAAATAATTGCCCACCCCTGTTCTAGAAAAGCAAACAAGAAGCGCAGAGCCCAGTGGCCAGTCTTCCATCGGTGATCCGTGTATTTGGGGGCTGAGACGTGAGCGGCGTGCGCTGAGGGCGACGTGGCTTGCATCTTCATGCTGCGCGTGCGCCGAAGGCGCGTTTTCCCACCTGCGTCACAGGACAAACACAACTCTTCCGCTGAGACAAAAACAAGCGCGCGTCATGTCTGCTGCTGCTCTTTGTCCTCTCATCCCCGGGGAAAAAAAAAAGTGTTGTGCTTGTTGCCTCCTCTGAGAAAGGAGCATGGCGCTGGTTGATTTTTCCCCTCTGGAGGGCATTTGTGGAATAATTGAAGTAAACAGTGCGTTTCTTTTTCTTTGAGTTACCCGCCTCTATCTGCAGCTCAAACAACCAGCTGTGAAAGTTGTACTTCCGTTGGCTAATGTGGTCATAATTAGCAGCTCCCTTGTGATTGGGGTTTGTGTGTGCATGTGCGTACGTGTGTGTGTGTGTGTGTGTGTGTGTGTGTGTGTGTGTGTGTGTGTGTGTGTGTGCGTGCGTGCGTGCGTGCTCGAGCTGGGTGTGCTTGTGTTTACATGACAGCCAACCAAAGGAGGCGGAGGAGGGGTTGAGGGAGCCGCACACATCACAACTCTGCAGCGACACACACACACACACACACACACAGCAAAGACCGGGCAGGAAAACCACAGATCGATAAAAGAAAAACAAAACGTAGCAACAACGAAGCTGAGGATCAACACTTTCTAAAAGAGCTGCTTTCGAGCGCAGGGTGGTGACGCTGCCCCGTTTCCAGATAAACAAACTCAGTGAAAATGAGTCAGTGTCTGCGTGGGTTGGCCAAGTGCACATTTGATTATGAAATGTGTTTACCCTCCGCTGCCTGCAAAAGTAGCGACCCTGGCTTTTATTTGCCCGGAGCGGCCAGCTCTGAGCCAGCTCCCCTGCTTGTTGTTCGCTCGTCACCTCTCGCCTCCCAGGCTGGAGCCCACAGAGCTTTCATGGCTGTCGGGAGACTCCCGCAGGAAAGCCTCGCAGAATCATCCCCATTGTTGAAGGCGCTCAGGAAACGCGGTGGGACTCCAGCATCGTCGTCTCTGTGACGATGATGATGACGACGACGATGATGATGGGGTCCCATCAGGACCGAGGCGGCGTCGTCTCTTTTCCGAACGTGGATTCGAGAATAACGGTTGTAATTTTATTGATTATTTTCACAGCAGAGAATTGCTGCACGCAAATTTACAGCCATCAAGACCTGCTCGACCTGCAGCAGTCCACTTAATTTACAATCCTGTATTTATTCATGGAGATTTACTATCAGATGAAATAGTCAGGAACATCGCAGGGCCAAGAACTCTTTGAAAATTCATTCTTTATACCTTTTTTGAAATCGTTTGTGCTTTGATGTCGCTTTTGTTCCTCGTTTTTTCACCATCACCGCGTGAATTGCGCTGACTTTTGTTGTTGCTACCCTCTTACGTCTGCAGAGCAATTTGAATGCAGACCTGCGAGCTTGGACACTCACCTCAGATGCATTGTTTTAGTTTACGTTTTACATGTTTAATCTGCAGTTTCCAGCAGATTTGGATCTATAATTAAACCTAAGAATTTATTTTCATACACTCATCTAATATTCCAACCATCTGAACCCTTATGTAATTTACAGTTAACCAACATGAATGTTTTGGGTAGATTTAGTGATAATTTATTCCCTCCAGAAGCTGCTGTTGATTATTTACATTATCAACCTCAGTGGGCCCAACACGGAGCCCTGGGGAACTCCACCGTGTCCAAGCAAGGTGACAGCACTCAAACGTTGCGCGACTTCTTGTCCTCAGCTAACTCTTCTTTGATCTCCCTCGCAGGTCTTGCAGTTGAGACGTTTAGCTGTGAAACTAAAGGCGTTGATCTCATCAGAGGAGCCACTAGTCAGGTTATTAACTAACCCGTAGGAGGCTGCAAGCCCTAACATGGATGTTCAGGGTTGCTGCTGGGTTACCTGGTCACCTGGGGAGGGTGTAAAATTGAACTCCCAGCAGTGTTCAGATGAAAAGGAGAACACCTGACAATGGAACGGTCTGTTGGTGGCAAACAAGTTGTATTGTGGGAGCTGCAGATCTGGCTTTAAAGCCCAGTAACAAGCAGATTCACCATGATTTACACAGGATGGTGCTGCGAGTGCTTCTTTGTGTCGTTAATTGCGGCTTTACGTGCAGGTTTGTGCTTCCTGTTGTGTTGAACAAAATCTGGTGGGACGTGAGCAGCGAGGAGCTAGCTACTGGATGATATTAGGGGATATTTACATCTTAGGCTACACTTCTCTAAGTAGGCCAAAGTCACAGGGGAGTGTCACATGAGCCAACGCTGCTATATTAGCCATTCTCCAGTGTCCTGTAAGCGAGAGAGAGAGAGAGAGAGTCAGAGAGACAGACAGAGTGGAGCATTCATGGTGTGTTCTTCACAAGGCATCTGAGCGTGACACTCAGTCCGTTGGAAAGGGGAAGTTCTCATCTCCACCGGGCCCAGAGACTGCTCTGACCTCACCCTAATCCACTTCTAAATCTGCATATACCTCCTGCTGATGCTGCCGTCCTGCTTTCATCTATCCTCACAGGCTGCATGAGCTTTAGCTGGGCCCATAGCAACAAAAGACTGACCAGTCTGCCGTCATCTGTTTACAGCCTGGCACGCTCACACCGCCGCCTCCTCTTCCCTTGACACTCTCTCACAGCCATCATTCTGCAAGTCCACTACAGTGAGATGCATCCCCAAGGCAACGGAAGGGATTGTGACATCAATCCCAAAGGGAGTGAGAAAGGAAAAGTGCAGGATGATGAGAGAGAAACATTTTGAGGTCAAAGACATGAAGATGGCGGAGAGGAAACCGGTTCACGCTTTGTGAAGAGCCTGTAACTTTGTCCAACTAGAGATTAATGATGAAGCTCCAAATGATGTTGGCAACCTTCTTAATTTGGCGTTTGGAAAAATGATTGTGAAGGCTCTGCGGGCCGGATTAAATAGTTCATTGGGCCACATGTGGCCCCCGGGCCATGGTTTGTCCACCTCTGCCCTAGTGACCAGAGCTAAGTTGACTAACTGTACCAGTTTGTTATAGCAGGAGGAAAGTGCCTCTGCATTCAAGCAGGAAAACCTAAAATCACAGCAAGGCGCCTCAACCTGTTGATATGTGACCCCTCCACAGCGACAGCATTCAACACCTCTGTGTTGTGTCAAAGTGACTGGCCTAGATTGCTAAAAAGCGACCTGGAAAACTCGCTATTTATAGCTTTTCCTCTGCCACTAACTGACGTAACTGTACATCCGTAGACACAGACGCTCTGTCCTGACCCCTCTCCGCTGTCCACACATGAACTACTAGATTAGACTGTGCGGAAACCACAAGATGTTTTCGAAATTTCCTGAAATGGTGGTGAAATATTAGAGTAGAGATCAAAGAAGTCGAGATTTTAAGGGTTTGGTGCTTTTAAAGACACTCGAGAGTGCCTCCTGGAAGTTCTGCTGCAGAGATAACCGGTTCACGCTTCTTTGATTTTCCTCCAGACTGCTGTTTGAGGAGGACTTCTGCAGTGTCCACATTTGGCCACTACATTACGACATGCCACGTTACATGCGACATTCGCGACATCTTCTCGTGTATGCGGAAGTAGGAAGAGGTTCGTATTGACCTGACATGAACCGGCCTGGCCACCCGTGAGGTGCGTGTCTCCGTGGGAGGATGTATTTTCAGGAGGCACTGGGAGCGATGGGCAGGCCGACGCCGCTGCCTGCAGCTTCCTTATTGATTTGATACTTGTCCTCGCTCTGTCTAGTCTTTCTCTCTCCCTGCCAGCCCGCTCCTTCCTCGTTCCCACGGCAACACGTGGCTTTTGGTTACATAATAAGGGTGCTTGCGGCATGTTTGTGCATGTGTATGTACATGTCTCTGTCGCTGCCCCTGGGCTTGGGAAATCAAACACAAAGCTTTCAGGGCCCCGTTGGCCTTCAGGCTCATGTAAGTGCAGTATTGATAGCAGCGCTAACAGTGATTTTACTAGTGTGTGTGTGTGTGTGTGTGTGTGTGTGTGTGTGTATGTGTGTGTGTGTGTGTGCACGCGTGCCTGTTTTATAACTGGCATCCTGTTCGGTACAAGGTTGACGTGAACATGAATGAACGCCCAAACAGTAGTTTTTTGTTTCACAACGTGTCCTTGCTGCTGTTGCAAAAACTTGCAAACCTGCTGGATGAAAGAGTGAGGCCCATGTGTGTATGAGTGTCAAAGGAAACACACACACACACACACACACGCACACGGAGATCAGATGGCTCTGCTGTAATGGCCTGAGACGAGGATCGGTAGGGAAGCCGAGTCGCTGTTCATTTTAATTAGAGCCGTGTGAAGCAGCGGTCCCACACATGGATCTTGGGCCCGATTGAGCTTATTTCATATTTATGGTAGAGAAAGGCACCCATACACCCGGTGCTGCAGTCCCGGGGGTGGAGTTGGTCTGGGATACTGAGGGTCGTCCACATTCGGCTTTTCTTTCTTGGAATTCTGCAGAAAATCGCTTTTTCTACTCTTTGAGAGTTCAAAATTCACCCAGAGAGTGATAGTAAACACGCTCCTCTGAATCAGATTAGATGAGGGGAGTGGTTGGACTTTGTTTCAGCATCATTAGGGGTCAAATCTAAGTTTTCAGAGTAATTTCTTCTGCTTAAATTGGCTGTTTATTCCTGTTTGTACAGACCTTATGTTGACCAGCGTGTGTGTGTGCTCCTCCTGTAGAAGATATTTGCATTGTGTTGTTGTTTTGCAGACCAACTCCTTCCATGGATTTGACTATTTGCGTTGCCTGGTGTCCGTATCAGGGCAGGGCTGCAGATGCAAACTGGCCTGCTGAGTTTGACAAGCGGCCAAATTATAAAAGGCCAATTGCTTTAACACTTGGGGTCATTTTACCCAAACTACCAGCCGTTTCATTAGCGGCCCTCGTGTTCCGTGCGGGGCTGAGGACGGAGGCGGCGCGAGCGGTTCATCAAACCTGTCTTATCTTCGCGGCCTTGGCTGCTTCCGTTTTGCTGGCAGGTCCCGCTTACGCTACAAAAAGGCCTCTGTAAATTCGGAACTGGAGCTGCACGTCGTGTCTGCGCAGCTGCTTTTAACTCCCACCTCGACTAAAGACGCCTTCCTCCACATCAACAGCTCAAAAATAATAGCAACCCAAAGGCGTAAGGCTGTTTCAGACCCGTACGTTTCAGTACAGCCGAGAAATAAAAATCGAGTCTGTTTGGTGTTTGTCGTATCCCAGGAAACCTGATTGACAGCTGTTCTTCTCGTATCACATCCTGTTTGCAGAGAATTAGTGGTGACCCGTCAGCTGAAACCATGGGCTGCCAGGATGTTTTAACCTCAACCGCAGCGATGTTGATTTAGAAAGGCTCGACCAGAAATGCAAGAAAGGCATATAAAATGATACTGAACTGAAAACAGAGAGGCCGGCCTGCCGGCAAACCCTTCAAGGCTGTTCGTCAAACGGAAGGCTCAAGTTGCAACATGTGAATGCCTTGGTGATCTTGTTGCACCATTGGCTCTCTGACTTGGCCTTCTGTCCTTTTGGCAGCATCCGATTGGCCTCCTGACTCGATCCACTCACAGAAGCACAAGCGCCGCCTCCCGTGGCGTGTTTCCATAGCAACCGCGGGGAAGTCAGGGTTCGGTGAAGCGCACAGGAGCCATTTCCTAATAAACACTGTTTTATTGTCCCACTGTCTGTTTTCTCTGGTATTAAATGTAAATGTGGCTTAAACCAAGAGAGACAATCGGAGCAGAAGAGCGGAAGAACATGGAGGCCTGTGTGGTGAGAGGAGAGCTTCTTACGCTTCCTCTCCCTCAGTTTATTAGGTTCCCGTCGGTGTCTTTAGGTTTTCATTTGCGGTATGTGAATTGTATCTGGAAAATGAAAGTGAAACCTTCCTGGAGCTGACTTTGCCGGCGACACACGGTCAGCAGAAGCACGCTCAGAGTGGGCTCCAGGGGTCGGATCAAATATCAACGATCCCCCCCCCCCCTCTGGTTGTTTAGACTGGACTCGGGTCAAACTCCAACCCCTTAAAGAAAGGTTCGACTGATCAGCTTGGATGTTCCAATAAGATTTTCTGTGCAGTTGGAATTCTTTTGTTTTAAAGTGGATTGGCGCCGTAAGTCTGGCTGCAAATAACAGCCCTGGCACAAGATGGCGCTGATGGCGCTGCGTTCGCTTGTGCAGCAACAGGAAGAAACGAGATCATGATGCTGGACGTAAAGGCAAATTTGGTCGTAGTTGCAAACGAGCACAATTTCTCCATGAAAGTACGAACAGCTCAGCCTTTATTTCAGTATTTTATCTGTTTCGGCAGCTGTTCCAACGCGGAGTCTTTCTGGTTGCCGAGCGGCGATGAAGAGTGAGCTCTGAGCTCAGGACGTCGCCGTCTCTCATTCGGATGATGAGTCGGCCCTCTTCATTCTGTTCTCCAGACCTGAAGCGGTCTTTGTTTCACATCCATTATCTCAGGCCACAGGACAGCTGTTGTGAAAGAGGCACAGCTGGATGTCTTCCGAGAGGACAGCTGTCCTCTCAGAGTTGACCTCCACCGTTAGCGCTGGCAACGGTTGATCGACTTAGTGTTGTGTTACTTTATAAGGACGACAACAACAGCAGCCAACAACAGAACAGTTATAAAGCACACACACACACACACACACACACACACACAGACACACACATGATACATATATTTATGCATATCACTATTAAAAGATTTGTGTTGCTCGTCTTGATTATGAGGAATAGATCGTGATCGTCAACATAGGACTGAACGTCCAAATGTGGGAAGCATCTGTGCAGGAGCCTGGGTTTGGGTTAGAACCCACCTGTCGCACATCTGGTGGGTTTCCCTGATATCTGGAGTTGATTTTTCAGTTTTTGGGAGAGATTTGTCCATATCATACATACAAACCACATCCAGGCAACAAAAGGTGAAATTTGGTGGTCGCTCACTTCAGGAGCAGGCAAAGTCGTTTAGATCTCAGTTTCACCAATTTCAATGTTTCTTTTCACTCCTGATGGAAACTGTTAGACCACATAGCGCATGAGCCAAATCACCCTGCGAGTTTCGTTGTCATACGGCCTTTTGATATGATTGCTGTTCTCGGTACCCTTGTGACGGTTGAACGGGTTGACGCTCACTGTTGTTATAAACCGCAGGACTGATGCTTTGGAGGATAAGTACCACTATTAAAACCTTCTCGCCTGCTTTTGTGGTGTCACAGAAACGCCTTCGTCAGCGGTTCCTCTCCTGAGGTGAGGGAGCATCGCTGTGACTCAGGGGATCGCTGCTGCGCTGATTTTACTCAAAGTTTCGCTCAGTACTGCAGCAAAATGCAAACACACACACACACACACACACACACACACACACACACACACACACACACACACACACACACACACACTCATGCATCCGTGTACTTCTACATTAGTGAGGATGTTCACAGGCATAATGTATTATCCAGCCCCTTACCCTGACCATCCCAACTAAGCCTAACCCTGACCCTGACCTGAACCCTGACCCTGACCTGAACCCTAACCCTGACCATGGCTCTAACCTCAACCCTCAAGTCTTCACCCTCAAACAGGCCTTTGAACGTTGTCAGGACCAGCCAAAATGTCCTCCCTTCCCAAAAATGTTCTCACTTTGTTAGTAGAGTGAGTGTTTGGGTACTCCGTATGTAGCAAGTACACGAACACACGCACGTGCACACACACACGTGCACACAAACAGTAGGAGAGAGAGAGAGAGAGAGAGAGAGAAAACTAGAAGGTGTTTTACCATTTTTTTCTTCTTTAATTACGGGTATATGTCTTATAGTTTTGCTGATTGTTCCAAAGGTTGGGGGTAAATGAGTGACAAGGCCTAACCTAACCTAACCTAACCTAACCTAACCTAACCGCTGGGTTTGGAATGTCTGATTAGAAGACTGCAGTGGCCGTTGAGAGGAATACAAGATCGACATATCTGAAAACGACCACAGAATTACCCATTTTCCTAGTCTGCCTTTGCCAGCAGACCAAATATTTGTGGAAAGAAATTTCTTCAAACGTTGATCTCAGTGTTTCCAAGTGCACAACCAAAATGCGGTGGAGAAGCAGATTCACACGAAAATAAAAGCTTCATCCATCTTCTTGCTTTTGTACTCAGACTGGTGTGGCTGGTAAAGGGGCTGCGATTGGGCCGAGTGCTGGCTTGTTGGTGCATCCTTATGTGTTGCTGTAGAGCCAGAGATGCAGAAGGAAAGCAAACAGTCTTATAACCCAACAACCTTAACCTGAGCAGCCCCACCAGGACCAACCCTGGGCCCAGTGAACTATTCACGTCTGGTTTTTGTTGTAATAATGACTCGTAATAAGACTTGCTACGGTATTTTTATGAGTTGACGGGGGTGCTGGGATTACTGCTGATCTCACACTGACAGAAGCACATAAATTTGCTGACTTGTCCTTTTCCCTGCAGACTTTGCATGTTCTCGTGTTTCTCCTGGGGTTGTCCTGCCCTGTTTTTTTGTTGTTGTTGGTTTTTTTTAAATTACATTGTTACATTGCTTAATTGATGGTGCGTGACCGGATGGTTCGAATGGACTTTTCTGTTATGACTCAGCAGAATTCACACGGAACACAGCTGCGCCCACATGGCGAGACGCCTGTGTCATTACGACCATGACACATCATTTAGAGAGAAGACACCTCAAAGACAAATACACAGAAGACTCACCACGGGGACAGAATGAGATCTTTGGGTTTCAAAACGCGCAAATTCGTTGGCCAGTCGATCAGTTGGGACTTTTCTATTTTCAGCTCAAGCTTGGGGGACGTGGTAGCGCCATCTGTTGGACCTCAGAGGCGTTTCAGCTCAGGCTCTGGTTGCAGATCACCTACCGAGGCAGGTGCCCTTTAGCAAGGAACCAAATCCCCAAA